>JADBJO010005485.1:70000-80000 GCA_016801955.1 Conus betulinus
GTTGGAGAGGAATCAAACACAGACTTTTGACTCGGATGAACTATTGAGATCACATGTAAATTTGATGATCTAATCTTCGAGGAAAAGTGGGGAAAACTACAGAAGAAAGAGTTCTTCATATCTTGGGAAATAATGCAATTATCAAAACTAATAGAACAGAAAGGAATGCAGAAGCGAATATACAAAATACAACGGCTGAGGAAAGTCAGACATCAAAGTGTGCCCATGATAAAGCACACACGAATGGCAAGAGCCTTCGCATCCATGAAAGCCAGACTTCTCTGGCCTCATCCAGCATCCAGAAAGCACACACGAATGGCAAGAGCCTTCTCACTGGCATCCAGAAGAAGACGAACTACTGGCGATTAAGCATGCGTTTGTTGGATGGAATTTTCAGCAGAATGGCTGTCTCAGGCGCTAAAGGAGTGAAAACAACTGGGGAAGATTTCAGACCTCAACTTTCTGTTTCAGAAATGCAGCAGGCAACCCAGGGGTCAAGGACAGAAGGAACCACCTCTGATTCCGCTTCCCCCGACAGTCGGGCACTCACAGAGTCAAGGTCGCCCATCAGCGCCTCTAGTTCCGCCGCGGATGTCAGTCAGGCTGTTAAAACAGACTCGATGGAAACTGTCAACCAGTCTGCCTCCGCTTCTGAAGTCAAAGGGTCAGGGAAGACGGGGAGTTCCTTCAAGTCCACGTCACAGGAGAACATCTCAAGCAGCTCGCCCTCGGACAGTCTCAATGGACTCTCAGGTCAAGGGTCATGCGTACGGGGCAGCGTTCAGGACCTGTGCCGCCCGCTGACAAGAAGTGAGGCTCTGGAGATCGTCTGGACCCTCTATCCCCTCCCGGCCAGCGGTGTGGAGGAACCCCGCAGCCGTTGGATACGCCCCCTGGTGGATGGCGAGCCGGCGTGGGCGCTGCTAGGTGCGTCTGCGCTCTAATCTGGTCTGTTTGGCCAAAGTCATGTGCTCCGTTCATCTGCCCTAGTCAGAAGTTCGTCCCCACGCCATTGTACCCCCTACTTCATCTTCTTATCCCTCTGCCTCTTCCGCCCCGACTCCTTCCCTTCCCTGTTATCCCTTTCCACAAATGTTTTCTTTCTCTTTTTTCCTGCCTTTATCACACGCTTTTTTTTCTCAAAGCACAGGCATTTGAAAATATCTTTTGTTGAAAAAGGTTTGAGGCGGGAATGGATCTGACACATTTTAAAAAAAAATTATTTTCTCTGAGCCAAAGCTGAAGATAATTTTGTTTTGCTGTACTTTTTTAAATTTGCTAGCTTGTTTGTCTTGCTGCTGTTATTGCTGCTATTATTATGATTCTCCTGTAAAGGATGACTTGACCAAAGGTGGGTTTGAACAATCCATTATGTAAGTACCACATTTCAGACATTCAGTGCTTTTATTCGCATCGTAACGAAACGCCTATATCAGGGCACTTGTACACTGCTCACTTGGAATAAAGAGGCGATTTGAACATAAGAGTGTGATCGTAGGCGGAACGTGAAACGACAGAAGATAATTATTTGAATACCCAAATGAATCCCTAGCAATACAGAGAGAGAGAGAGAGAGAGAGAGAGAGAGAGAGAGAGAGAGAGAGAGAGAGAGAGAGGAATTTGAAATATATTGGTAGAAGACCTTATCTTTAGTGACTCCATTTATTGACAAAGAATGGTAAACTTTTGTCTAGCCTGACCTGATTTTGTGTTGTTTTTATTTAAAGCCAAGTGTGCAGAGGTCATGTAAATGGTAATGACGTTAAAATCTTCACAATTACTGAATACAAACAAAACAAAACGTGGTGACAAGACAAAACTTAAAGTCGATGACAAGAAAAATAAAGTGGAAAAGAATAATGTATATTTTGCTCGGCAGCCATGTCTTGTTATTCACTGATTCAAATGTTTGGTTGATGGCTTGACTGATCGACTGGTTCCCGCACTGATTCATTCACTGTTTACCCACATGACCTTTCCTCGTTTTGCAGACGAAGACGTGATCAGCGCCACTGACTTCAAAGTGTGCCTGGGCCTCGTTGTCAAATCGAGACTGCAGCGGGAGGGCTTCATCTCCATTCCCTCCGACCTCCGAGCTGGCGTGGAGGAAGTGACGACATACGAAGAAGCCATGCGGAAAATCGAGGACTATCTGGCCCAAAAGAAAAACAAACAAAAGAAAACTTGGGCGTGATTCGACAACTTGATGTCCAACAGCATAATAGCGACTTCACAGCGTACACACGCCAATGATCATGTGTTAAAAAAAAAAAAAAAGAAAAGAAGAGAACAAGTGTTACGGAGTAGATACCCAGCCACACATACCTCTCAGCTCAATGGAAAGACACTGGGCTTTTAAAGCGGAATTATACAAGTTAAACTGTTTACACCTCGAAGGTTTACAAGTTACTTGTTTTTGCAACTTACTGTCAACGATTTTTTTTACAAATATGAATCACTTTCAAATGAACAGAAAATCTGCCTTTCCTTTATTTCATAACAGTATACAATACGACGTTACTGTAATGAACTTCAGGCTGCACCCTGCGTTTGCACGAACTCAACGTCAGATTTGAGTTCTGATACTGGCTGAAGCTCGAAGCTTCTACAGCAGCCGTTATCAAAGGCACAAGATTGAAACGCCAGGAATAGGACCAGGCCCAAAGGGTACAAAAAAGACAGAGAAAAAACATCTCTAAAATCCAGTCGATTACGTCTGGAGTGATGACTAAACGCCCTCTGGCGATAACTTTCTCCCACCCCCCCTCTTCTTTCCCTCGACCACACACACACACACACACGCACACGCACGGACGCACGCACGCACATATCTACAGAGAGAGAGAGAGAGAGAGAGAGAGAGAGAGAGAGAGAGAGAGAGAGAGAGAAATGTTGTCAACAAAACATTCTTTGCCTTTTGAAAGAAACTTGCCATAAATTACTTTTTTTTGTGATCGTGTACTGACGAGGAAAAGGTATGTAATTTTTTAAAAATCTTTTTGTTTTTTAATTTACCTACTTTGACTTTGACTTTTATTTATTTGAGTGATGAGCATATCAGGTGATATGGTCTGATCTTAAAGAGTCTTAAACATATGTTGTACCGAAATCATTCTCCTAGTCACGAACACGACATAAGGAGAGAAGTTTGTGTTTTTCAACTGTTAAGTTTCATTTTGTGCTTTTTTGCCATGGACAGATGGGCAATGTATACGACGGGTCTATGAATATCAGTTGCATGAATTTTTCTCCAATTGGAAATTTTTCAGGTGTAGAAGATTTTAGTAGATCATCCTTTTTTACATAAGCTTACGGGTCATTGACACAACAGGTAGGCCAGCTCTGGAGTGGTTACACTAAACCTAAACATCGTAAACTCTTTATTTCGGTTGCAAAGTGCGTTATTTTGTTCGTCTTTGTTTCACCTGAAGAAGACCTAAAAGGTCGAAAACGCGTTGTGTGTTGTCTTGTGACTCGTTTGTTCACGTTTCTCTGGGCGGTTCGCTGACATTTATTTAAGATTCTTTTATTTCGGTAAAGAATTTGCAACGTTTATTACAGCACAGCCGTATGCAGAACTGACGTTTTTTTTTTTTTTACTTACATAAAAGGTAGATGAGAAGAAAGGTATGCTGGTGATGGAGAGGGAAAGAGCAAATTCTTTTATCTAAGTTCTTCTTCAGGCTTTGTGCATGGAGGTTAGCCATGCTTCAGATTCGAACATTGCACAAAGCATCACAACCAGTGTAGCCATGATTTCAACGAAAGTCACAACCAGTGTCTGATTTCAATTGCTCTTTCCTGCTGATCTGAAATGAAGCAAGTGGTTTCTTTTCGTCCATCTTGAAGGTGGAATAGTCTATTTGATAAGTGTTTATCCGCTTTACATATTTAACGTAAATAATGCACCTTCCACTGGTTGGAAAAAAAACAAATGTCTGAACCTTACGAAGAAAAGGCGTTAAAATCACCCGACCCTCCACCTATGCTTTCATAAGTTTTTCCAGTTGCAGTCTTCTGGACGATGATTTTTAAGGTTCACTGCGGGGGAACAACCGGAACGCATCTTTTGTTTCCTCAGCATTTGCTCTGATGACTCGCTCTATGTCGTCATTCGCTAAGACCGTTTGAACCGTCGGCGTTCGATTAGACTCGCTGTACAGCTATGCGTTGCCTGATAAAGCATACTTTAAACGTATTTGGACACCTCTTTACGTCTGTGCTTTGTGTGGATTACATGACTGTATGACTTGTGGCAGAATGTTTGGCTGGACGTACTCGGTACGAAGCAAGTAATGGCAAGCTGATGACTGTTGATATTCACGTCACCGTTTGAAATTTAGTCACTTCCATGCACTGTGCTCGATTCTTTTTTGTTTTGTTTACATAAACACTTTTGTCTTCATCTCTTCTGTTCTTCGTGTTTTACTAAATTTATTAATTTTAAATGGTTAAAAGAAGCAGTAATTTGTTATTCAATTTGCTGCTGTAGACTATGTTTACCTGAATGTACAAACATTTCTAGTGTTCTTTAAATGCCGTCTTTATGTGAATTTATTTCTTAACTTTCTTGTACGCATGTTTGAATTTGACCATCAGTTTGTCATGCTGCGGACTGAAGTTAAACTTTTATCATCATTTCCTAATGGACGATACAGTGTTGAATCTTGAACCTGGTGTTTCCATTGAACAAACAATAGTGTCTTTTGCGAATGGCAAAACAAGAAAACATCAAGTGGATTTTGTTTAAGTGATGCCATGGAATAGCCAGTTATAAAAGATGATTTAGGTTTTATGACTCTTTTATGGTGAGTCAAAATAAAGCCTAAAATTAGCTGTCACGGCTGCTGCCGATGGTACAATCACACTATAGTTGGCTTCAGAAGATCATCTAATGTCTATGATCAGAACTTTAAGTCAAGTGATCTGATGTTCGTCTCAGTAACTGATCACAAACAATTATTTATGACAGGCGGTTTGTTAATTTCATGAGCTGCCCATATATTTTATGTGAGATGATTAATGTATACATCTATTTCTGTTGGTGACAAAGCTTTCGGTGATTTTTTTCTTCGGGGCTGATCCATTCATTACATTGTACATGAACAAGCAAGCATTTGTTAAAATGGAGTCTATCTTTAAAAGGAAGAATGTTTAAAGCTTTGTTATCACTCAACGTCAAGGAACAAGATTTTAAATGAATTAACTTAGTTGCCCTTTGATGTAAACGATTTAAATGTTTCAGATTACTTTTACTGGCATTATCCCATAAAGTGTATGCATAATTGGTAAGAGAAAGGATATGCGCATGAAGAAATATCTTTCTTGAATGAAGATTCAGAATTGTTTTTAATTTTGCAAGTTGATATATTCTTTTGGAAATACGTTTTCTAAGATCAGCAATAATTATGGTAAGACCAAGGTGTGCCGTTGTCAATGATAATTCCTAAGACTCTATGAGATGTAACCTCATCGATCTTTTGTCCTTTGGCATATAATGGTGCGAATGTGGAACTCAATTTCAGCCGCTTTTGTCGTGTTGTAATATACATGCATTTTGTTTTATTAGCATTGAGGGATATATGATTTATTTCTGTCCATGTAACCAACTTATTGATGTTTGTCTGCAGATTACTTACCAGTTCAGTTGGATTGGGACATATGATTTATTTCTGTCCATGTAACGAACTTATTGATGTTTGTCTGCAGATTATTTACCAGTTCAGTTGGATTACTACCAGGTGATTGTGATGAGGTATCATCAGCAAACATTTCACAACACTGTACATACAATGGCAAGTCATTTATAAAGATAGAAAAGAGCAGGGGCCCTAATACTGACCCTTGTGGGACACCAAATTTTAAGGGGAGTAACTTTGATCTTTTTGAATTAATTTCAACGAGCGGTTGACCATCAGTGAGAAAACAAGTGATGAATTTTAAGGCTTCATTCAATACTTTGTAGCACATTAGCTTTTTCATCAGAAAGGAGTGACTGATAACGTTGAATGCTTTTGCAAAATCTACAAAATGAATTCCAGTAAGGTTGTTATTGTTAATGTTTTATAGACATCTATCGATGAGTTGTATAGGAGAAGTGTGACAAGAGTGAATTTCTCAAAAACCTGATTGATTTTCATGAATGAGATCCAAATATTTCATATGAGAATACAGGTATGTTTGAACATGTTTTTCGAGTAGTTCAGACGAAAGGGATAATATTGAGATAGGTCTATAGTTAGAGGGATTGGTGGGATCGCCTGTTTTTTTTGTTTGTTTTTTTAAATAAAGGTATAAATTTACCTTATTAAATTTTAAGGGAATATGGCTTTATCAACACATAAATTATAAAGATACTTTACTGAATCAGCAATATCAAGTGTGAAACGATTTTAAGTATCTTACATCGAGTCCATCTAAATCTCTTGTTCCAGACTGGTTTGAACGTATTAAACTATTGAATACTTCGATGAATGACAATTGTGGTATGTCGAAACATGTCGTATGTAGCCTTAAATTACTTTTGGTCAAGAGGTTACTAGCTTTCCAAATTAAGTTCGAATTTTGAGAAAACGATACTAAGTTTTGAAAATTTTGTTTCTTAGTTTTCTCTTCGTGGAAGTTACTTTATTCTTTTGTTTTCTACATGACACTTTCACTTTGACTTGAGTACATGATCTCTTTTCTGTATATCGTTATCGAACTCCTTTGTTAACCATGGTGTTTAATGACATGCTTCATTCTTTTTTCTTACATATGGTGCATGTTTATGATATACTGAATTGAACGTACTAATCCGAAAATAACAGCATCGTCAGGGTACCTGATCTGATAGACGTAATCTAAATCAGAGTGAAGTAAATCGTGTAGGAAAACAGTTTCACCGAAATGTGTGAAGCGTCTATAACAAATTTCCTTATGTCCAAAATTGGGAATTTTGACACCTTTTCCATCCATGTTAGGCGTACAGAAGAATGGTTACTACAGCCTGTTTGTACAGAACACATTTCTGCTATGCTGGCTTTTGTGTTGACGTAAATGTGATCAACGAGAGTTTCTGTACATTCCGTAATGCAAGTAGGACGATCGATCATTTGTTACAAACCACACACAGTGTAAGCACGATTCATTTTGTCCGAGGCATGCCAAGCCTATATTAAAGTCACCAAAAAGAAGTATTTGCTTTGACTCCAAAATTTCGGCATCCATCATTAAGTTAAACCTGTCGTACCGGTTATTGACTTCAGCTGGGTTTCTGTATAGAAATCCTGCCATTACAGGCTTCCAGTGTTTAAAACTCCAATTTAATTCAGATGGATTCTATAATGTATTTTCATGATGCGTTATCCTTCTTATACTTAATGATCTAGCACAGTATAGAAGTAATCCCGTTCTTTTAGGAGCCTTCGGGTCTAATCGGATGTGTCTCATAGTTAGGCATGTACATATCTGAACCAGAAATCATATCTGTTAACCAAAACACTGCTATGCAAAAGACATGAAAGTTATTCCCATTGTTATGAAGAATTGCAGCGATTTCGCCTGTCTTATTCCTTGCACTGTTTATATATAAATATCCTTGGCGAAGGCCCTCCTGTGAAGGCCAAGTATCTAAAGCAGATGGCACGATGATTATAAGTCAATGGCGTGTATTAAGAAAGTGCCTTATACGCAATACTTCTGGACACAAATCGTAGGAGTCAATATGCAAGAGCATGCAGTTACCGACCAATAAATTACCGATGACAATGATGTCACAAGAACTATGAAAACAGCAATATTACAAATTTAACAGAGAAAAGCATCTCACAAGGAAAAAAAAGTAAAAAAAAAAAAAAAAAAAAAAAAAAAAAAAAAAAAAAAAAAAAAAACGCGCCTTAAATAAAAACGCAAACAACAATGATTTCAAAAATACAGAGAGAGAGAGAGAGAGAGAGAGAGAGAGAGAGAGAGAGAGAGAGAGAGAGAGAGAGAATTCGCTTAGAAATATACATTTTGCACGAAGTCACAAAGCCTTAATTGATGTAGTACAATGCAATAAGGAATGTGAACTGCCTCAAGACGGATACAATAGTTGGGGCTGCAAGACACGATATCAACCAATGAATTAAACAACAAGGTATCTTACGTTGGTCCGAGAGCCTGAAAACATGGACATGTCAACGCAATAACGCGCGCGCGTACGCACGCACACACACTCACTCTTACGCACACACACAGAGGCATACACATGCACAAACATACTCATACATTCGGAAACACGCTTTATACACATATGTACATGCAGATATACACGGACACATAGAAAACCATGCACAGAAACATACGCTTGCGCGCTCAGATGCACACATTTCTGTGCAAACGCATGGCAGATGAATACATGAACACACACAAAGAAAACCGTATTTCACACACACACACACACACACACACACACACACACACACACACACACACACACACACACACGCACACGCGCGGGCACGCGCACACACACACACACACACACACACACACACACACACAAATCTGGGAACGCGTTCCCAGATATCACGGTAAATCTGGGGAACGCGTGCAAAAAAAAAAAAAAAAAAAAAAAAAAACGAAAAAGAAAATGAAAAAGAAGGCCAAAGATCTCAACTGCACCTAAATAAATTGTTTCCTACTTTATCTCGAAAATCCATTCTTTTTCGTCTTCTTTCGCCCTTCTGAGCTCTGAAAGACCACGTTCCGAGATATCACGGGCTTTCCAAATATCACAGTACATTTTGGGAACGCGTTCCACAAAAAACTCTGTGATACATGGGGAGCCTGCCCCGATACCACGTTCCCAGATTTCACGCGACACCTAATCAGGGGTGTATCCTTCTGTACACCCCTCCATCTGGTACACAAGGGATTATATTTACTACAAGTATAATTGTGAGGCTGTTTGTTTCAACCTAACGCCACTGAGCTCGCTTTTTGTCGGGTCAAAGTTTTCTTGCATCGTTAGAGGGAAAGAAGCGTTGGTGCGGTAGAGGGGGAGGGAAGGGGGAGGGGGGGGGGGGGTGGGCTACGAAAGATGTGTCTCTGATTAAATTCATTCTGTCTTTTTTAAAGAAAAAATAAACATGACAGAAAGAAATATTCGAGGCGAGTTAGTGTCGACAGTAAGGGGCCAGTAAACGTCCTGTTTGTGGGAGGAAAGAAGAAAGAGGGTGACCCGTGAGTCATATGCGAATGTGACCTCTAGGACTCCTAGAAAACTGGATCAAATGCTTGAGACTTGCTCATTTGAGTCTAATCTCTGGTCAGGTCAGGCTGGTAGAAACCCCCCCCCCCCCCCCCCCCACCCCCGCACCCCCCGCATTTTTTTTCTTCTTTCCCACACATACCTCCTCTCCACATAGCGGTAAGAATTTTTAAACATTTTAGTGATAAAGATTGAAGAGTAGTGATTCGTTTTTTGTGATGTTTGTTCACAAACATTTATAATCCTAATCATCCTACGAGCCAGGGAGAAGGTAAGGGTGGTGGTGGTTTCCTTATTATGGCTCTGCAGTCCTTCAAACGAGACTATACACCGAGGTTCCGTGTGTGAACGAACGCACATCATCTTGCACACACGTAAAATCTCATCACCAACTTTTGGAAGAGAAGGCCTGTTTGGCCGTTGGTATGGAAGACACGTTACACAAAGCATGCACCTTCCCCGAAGTTGGAGTATGGCTGCCTTAATGGCGGGATGAAAAAACAAACAAAATGGTCATACACACAAAAGTGTCAGAATCTTCAACTCGATGAAGGTGGATACTCAACTTTTGCTCGCCCCCCCCCACATCTTCTCCACGCCCCCCCTTCCTCGCCTCACCTCCTACAGAAGAAGAGCCCATTCCGTTCAGTTCTACCCCCCCCCCCCCCCCCCCCCCCCCCCCCCCCCCCCCCCCCCCCAAGACCCCCCCCCCCCCCCCCACCCGCCCCCCCCACATCCTTCCTCCCCCCCCTTCCTCGCCTCACC
>JADBJO010005485.1:87500-90000 GCA_016801955.1 Conus betulinus
ACAGATCTGACCAATGTCCAGAGAAGAACACTGTTGCTGGCCCCCAGTAATATAAAAGGTAACAGAGAACATTCCGTCATATCTACCCAGGACCAGACGTTCTCAAAGAACCATCTGTACGTTCTTGATACAGCATCGTAACAGCATATCTTACCACACTTGCCAATGCCCAAATCCATAGAGCAAGTGACAGTGGATCAGGACAATAACGCTAGTCATTATGCCAGCAGTAATACGCGACTTTGCCTTCGTCCACACAGCATTGACACGAAGAGGCCACAGCACAGAAGCTGCTCTTAACATGGTGAGTGCCACAAGCATCCATGGAGATAAAACTGCTGTCGTGTACTGCACAAATTTGGACACTTTGCACTGCCAGGAGCCGTGTGTGAAGAAAAACGGCACTTGGAATTCTCTGAAGGCGATGTCGCTCAGGGGACTTGACATCAACACCATCTGGTCAGAACAGGCCAGGATGTTGAAGAAAACGCTAGAAGTGGACGCAGGAAGACGAAGCATGATCAGAATTATCATGACATTTCCAAACATTCCAAACACACACACAAGAGGATTGCCGATCCTCCAGATCAGGTCGGAGGTGTCTTTGAATGGCTTGTACAGATCGTACCAATTATACAGTGGGACATAGTCAGGGTCCTCCGTGTCGTTACCCCTTAAGACACCCCTGAGGGCAGCTGAACTGCGATCAGTTCTCATGTCTGAGTTTGTGTGGTGCCTGCTTAGTATGGCAGACTATCTCCTTCATCCAGGTGCCGGCGATCAGTGGCTCATTGACCTGTCCTTTGATGGTACAACTGTCAACAATGAAACGCAGCAGAGATCTATATCTGTTGCGTCCACTGAGCATGCCAGTTTTAAATGTTACCTGACTATAACACTCCAGACAAAGTTAATTTGATACACGTCTGAACTGCCTACCGGTATACAAAAGAGGAAGCGCAAATTCAACCTGACAAAACAAAAAAAAGGAAAAAGAGAGAGAGAGAGAGAGAGGAGAGAGAGAGAGAGAGAGAGAGAGAGAGAGAGAGAGAGAGAGAGAGAGAAAGAGAGAGAGAGAGGAGAGAGAGAGAGTTTTAAAAGGGTAATAAGCAAAATAGACAGACAGATAGCAGATAGATAGATACATACATACACAGAGAAATAGACAGACAGATAGATAGATAGATTGATGGATGGATAAATGGATGGACAGACTGAGTGACAGAGATAGATAGATAGATAGATAGATAGATAGATAGATAGACAGACAGACAGACAGACAGACAGACAGACAGACAGAACGATTTGAATCTTTTTGAAAAGTCGATGTCAGTGTTCTAAATGAGGGATCTGTTCTGTAAGCGGCCTTGATCCCCGTGCCAGTCACAAAGCTGGGCAATTCTTCGGAATTTTTTTTAAATTTTAAATTCCGAGCCATCTCTGCTGCACTGGATTGCTTCTTCTCCAAGACTATCTCCTGACGTCCGGTTAACCTCTCTCCACACATACATACCTGGTCCTGAGATGTTGTCACAGTGTCAACTTCTCCTAGGCTTTACCATTATGGAATGGTTTTCAAATGAGGTGGCTGCAGGCAGAATCTGAAACAACTTTTGCCCCCAGTTAGAAGAGGTAAGCGACTAGTCGTTCCCTTCTTTCGTTTTCATTGTTTCAAATTGTATTTGTCTTGCGTGAAGAAGACCTGATAGGTGGAAAAACGCGTTGCATTTAGTTTGTAATTTGTTTGTTCCTTCGTTTGGCGGCGCGATAGTACTGTTCTGCTTTCATTATGCAAATGGTTGATATGGAAGATATTTATAGGTATGATCACTGAAATTTGTCATGTGAGTTGATTCAGCATTTCAAGATTTACTCGTGTTGACTATCGATTAATCTTTTCTCCATAATCCAAACACCTTGAGTCCACATCACTCTTAACCAGCTCCCAGCCACAATCCACCAAAAAAAACACACACTATCTTCCACTTTCCCCCCTCCCCCCCCCCCCCCCCCCCCCCCCCCCTTCCCCTCCCCCCACTGGCTGCCCTTTCTCTTCATGTTTCTTTTATCTTTCGTACACTGTTTTAAACAGTATCTTGGATCACTGGTATTGGACAGACCATGGTTTCAAGAGTCTTTACTCGACTCAAAATGTATAGAAAATTGAGAGGGTGACAGACGGACTGACTGATAAATTGAGAATTCAGACACAGACACATACAGAGAGAGAGACAGAGACAGAGACAGAGAGAGGGAGAGAGAGAGAGAGAGAGAGAGAGAGAGAGAGAGAGAGAGAGAGACAGACAGACAGACAGACAGACAGACAGACAGACAGACAGACAAACAAATAGACAGACAGAGAGAGAGAGACACAGAGAGAGAGAAAGAAGAATGCGGAGGCAAAGACAGAGACAGACAGGGACAGAGCAGAGGCACAACACACACACACACACACACACACACACACACACACACACACACACACACACACACACACACA
>JADBJO010005485.1:95000-120000 GCA_016801955.1 Conus betulinus
TCCCATCTCCCCCGCATGCCAGTACCATGATGTGATTAATTCAACAGTCCAGTACGTGACATTAACCTATTTGTACATGATATGAAATGTGAGTACGCAAAAGCTCTCACCACTTTCAAAGAACGGCAGATTGGTTCCGCATATAGAGACGGTATTTCTGTGGGTCCCACTGGCACCTTTGGGTGTCTTTATTTTACCTTGTTTGCCTTGTGCATGACTTTTGGAAAAGGCTCAGTGACGGTGAGGAAATACCTACTGACCACAGGAGAGTCCCGTTGACAGATGTCGAAGACTGCAAGCGTATAGAGAAAGCGTGGCAGTGACTGATGTTGTACTTGTATTTCCTGCCAGCGAAACAGCAACGACTGAAGCTGTGGGATACGCGCCTCAGTTTGATTGATGGTTGCGTTTTTCTTTTTCTTTTTTTGGCCGGTGGGCGCTGCAGTCACAGCTGGCACGCCCATTAAGTGCTTGCTCGGCTGTCAGTTGCGCTGTGTCCAATGGCCATCACACACTTGCATCTGCCAGGGTGCGATCATTCCTTTCACGTTTTAATGGAACGCCTTTGTCATAAAAAGCATCATTGGCATCGAAAACATTTGATTCACTGACACAAATAAAGTGACAAATAACATTTTAGAATAGGTTTTTTTTCTTCTCCTCTTCTTTTTTTTTCTTCTTCTTCTTTTTTCTTTTTTTTTTTTTTTTTTTTTTTTTGGGGGGGGGGGGGGGGGGGGGGGGGGGTAGGTATTTGCATGTGCTAGATTCAGAATACATGAAACCCTTTCTGGGGAATTTTTCAAGCGGGAGTGTGACAAAAACTCATTTTCTGAAAAAAAAGATATGAATGAAATATTGATGAGTTTCATAAGTTAACAAAGTAAACACCTTTAGGAGAGCGGAAAATGTGACACCAAAACATGGGGTAAATTCTGTGAAGAAGAAAAATGGCCCGTGTTATGATGGTCCCTTCTTTGATGTTGTGGTGATCACTTCATGTGTACGCTCTATCTTATCTGCTGAGCTTTGAGCTACATTACACACAAAGCGCAAGTCCAGCTTAAAGCAGATACTTTTTTTTCACACACACACACACACACACACACACATTCTTTAGCAGTCGTTTTTATCACTAACTCTCTGCCGTTTGGTCGCCAGCAAGAATACGACGGAGCAGTGACGACAAATCGACGACTTACACACCCTAACCATGGACACACTCCACTGGTGCACTTAGGTGCACGCCTAGCCAGAAACTGACAAAAAGTTTAGTACAGTATCCTCTTAATGAGAGAAGAAAAGTCGGTTCTTTTCGCTGATGTTTAAGAAGTAAGAGTAGAAGCCCACAAGACAGACAGGAGGCAGAATCGGATGCACCCCCCCCCCCCCCCCCCCCGCCCCCCCCCCCCCCCCCCCCCCCCCCCCCCCCCCCCCCCCCACACAACACACACAAAATAAAAAAATAAAAAAAAAGTCGCTTGAAAAGTAGCAGTATTGCTCTCAAGTTAGCACTGGCTGGACAATACTAGCAAGCCTTGCGAAAGGAAGCACCTCGACTAGTTTTCCAGAACGACCAGGACTAATCTCCTGACTAAAAGACCTACACAGAAACCACCCCGCGGAGATTTGAACTCGCAACCCCACGACCAATTTTTCACACGTTCGTGTCGTGTGTGTGTGTGTGTGTGTGTGTGTGTGTGTGTGTGTGTGTGTGTGTGTGTGTGCGCGCGCGCGCGCGCGCGCGCTCGGGCTTGTGTGTGTGTGTGTGTGTGTGTAGTAGTAGTAGTAGTAGTAGTAGTAGTAGTAGTAGTAGTACTTTAATTTAACGTCTCTTCACCCTCAAGTGACATTAGACAAAAAAAAAAAAAAAAAAAAAAAGGCATGTGAGAGAATCTTTTAAGTGTTGAGTGTTTTTGAGTAAATGTAACATCAATGCCATACTTAAGTTACGGATTTTACAAACACAAATGATTTGAACATTGTCAGCAACTATCAAAGAAAAATACCAACAGAACTAGAATGCAAAGTTTCTGAAAACAATTCAAGAAGATCGAAGTCATTAACTATTTTCTGTAATGTTATCGGATTTCGATGGTTGAGCGCAGTGTCTCTATTTTGAGCATTTGAGCTTTGATGGCAGGACAGTGCAGAAGCAGGTGATTCGTAAATTTGACTCCCACAAACACAAATAATATTTTTACAAAATTTTGTTTTGAGAACGTTTAGACGATTCTTTAAACATCAAAGACGTAACTGATCTGGATTTGGTTTGACTTAAACTCTTAATTATTATATCCGAATGCAGTGTGTCACAAGCTTTTACACAATTATGTGAATATTGCATATTTAAGGTCTTCAACTTGTCAACAAAATTATCCTTTGCTAACTTGTCAAGTACTTATAATATTCATGTAGATCTAGCTTAACATTAAGTTTAATTGTCCCTGCAGCATTGCGTGCTGCACTCTGGCTGCTTGATCTACCTGTTCATTAAGGACAATTCCACAGTGAGATGGAATCCAATAAAAAGTAACACTGATATCTTTGCTTGCTAAGTGATGTATTAAGTGCTTGATTTCCTGTGTGTCATTTCAACCCGTGCCTTGGTATTTTGACCTTTGATGGCAAATAATACTGATTTTGAATCCACACAAAATAATATTTTGCATGTATTTAAAGGTAACTCTTTAATGTGTGTGTAACGCCCTTAAAATTGCTATTAATTCAGCTGTGAAAATGGAATAATGTCTACCAATATTATAACGTTTTAATGTTTTCAAGGAAGGAATAAAAAATGCTGATCCTGCACTGCCGTTTTCTGTTACAGACCCGTCTGTGTAAATCTTGATATAATCAGTATACTTGTTTTCAATGCTTATGTTTACTAAATTTTTCAAGATATTTGGAGATTGATTTTTGTTTAGATTTGTATCATCAATATCAAAAGCAGGTTTAATGTGCTCCCAGGGTGCTGTTGGTGAAACAGATGGTTTAGTGGCTATTTCTTTGTGTTTTAAATCTTTAGAATTGATTATAACGGTGGCATAGAATTGATTGATTGTAAAGAGTGTATTGTTTTAGCTCGTTTAGTAAAATCTTTCGCAGAGTCTAATCTAATTTCTTCCTTACAAAAAATGTATCAAAAGCAAAAGACTTTACTATAAATTTAGCGCAAGAATTTTTCCTATTGTCATCTAGAGGAAGAAACCCGTTTCTTTATAGGATCCTAGATTGGAAGCATGTATTGGGTACCCCAAGTGCCAGTTTAACAGCTTTGCAGTCTATGCTTTGAAGTTTGGATAATAGGTGCTTGGGGGCATTAAAGAAAACTTCTTGGGCGTATATTAAACGAGATCGAACGAGTGAGTTTGCAAGACATAAAAGTGCTTTAGTATCTTGACCCCAACGTTGTTTACTTATAATTTTGAGAAAATTTAATGCTTTTCGTGCTTTATCAAGTATATGATTTATATGTTGATCCCAGTAAGTTTTGATGACAGATAAACGCCAAGAAACTTAACACTTTGTACAAACTTAAGGGCAATTCCATTAATGCTGAATATAGGCATTTTTTCTGGGTTATAACCTGAGTTAAAAAGAACCATGTTTGTTTTTCTAAAGATAATGATAAACCATTTTCTTTCATAAAATTAGTGATTTTATCTAATCCCTTTTGGTAAACTTTTTTTGTATATTTTAATGCTCTAGTGAGTGTATTGCGTTTCATTGTTATCTTCATCCACGTGCATATATCGTCAGCATACTGGACTAAAACTGAATCGTTTGACAATCTCTTCGGGAGATCGGCTATGAGCATATTAAATTTAACAGGAGAAATAACTGAACCTTGAGGTAATCCCATCTGAAGTTCTCTGGGGTTCGAGTACGTGTTTCCTACTCTTACTTGTATGAAACGATGTGAAAGGAATTTTTTTTTAATGTAGTTATACATATTACCATTAATATTGTTTTCCTTAAGCTTTTGCAATAATTTGTAGTGCCATACTTGATCATAAGCTTTCTTAACGTCAAAAAAGTTGCAAGGATATTCTTCCGCCTCGCGAACTGCTGTTTGATTTGTGTTGTTAGTTTCACTAGATGTTCTGTAGTTGATCGGCCTTTCCGAAAGCCTGCTTGATTTGGGGGTATAATGCACTGTTTTTTGCAGAAATGAACTAATCTGTTTAATATTATTTTCTCCATAAGTTTGCAAACGTGTGACGTTAACGAGATGGGTCGATAACTGTTTCTGTCTGCTTTAGGCTTTCTCTTCTTATGTATGGAATAACAATTGATCGCTTCCAAACAGAAGGCATTTTCCCCTTTACTCCAACATCTTTGTATGAATATATGTAAAAATCGAATAACATTGTAAGAGTTTTAACATTTCACAAGATATTCCATCTAATCCAACAGATGTTTTTGCTTTACTCAAATGTAAAATACTTTCTTTTACTTCCTCAAGTATTATTTCAGAGTTTACATAGGTTTTCCTTGTGAACTCATTATCATCATGAATTGATTTTGTTTTACTTTGCTCTTCACTTTCTCTATACTCTTTACTTTCAGTTGATAAACCTGCATTTCTACTATAACTGACAAACATCTCTGCAAATGCTTCTGCTTTTTCATTATTACTGGGTAGATCTGAATTCTCTAATCTTATGGGACATTGTGGTAAATTAATTCCGTTCTTCATGGTTTTCATTTTTTTTTTCCGACACTTTTTGCATATCTTTATGACTGTAGATTTCATTAATACAAAAATAAGACCAGTATTGTCTCTTGGCCTGGGCGTTAACTCTGTTTGATTTATTTTTTGCCTTGTTTGCCTCTTGATGGTTTGGGGTAGAATTTTCTTGTATGTATATTTTAAATTTCTCCCATTTTTCACTATTTGCCTTTTCACAGCCGTCATTCCACCAGATATTTCAAGAGTGTTTATGTGATTTCTTTGTCTTAAGCATGGGTATAGAGTCATTTGCAGCATCTAGGAATGCCTTGGTAAATGAAAAATAGAGATCATTTATATTTTTTTATCGTGCATATCCTCAATATAAAACGTGGACATACTTGCTGAAAATTTATCCCAATTAGCAAATTTATAATTGTACTTTGGGACTTTATCCTCAGTTAGATCTGTAATTCTTGTGCTTGTAATTTCAAAACTGGTTATAATCGGAATATGATCACTATTTAAGCAATGATCCAGTGTGTTCCACTCACAAATGGGAGCTAGATCAGGCGAAACCAGAGTTAATTCAATTGCCGTAGCTCTATGATTAGGGTTATCGGGGATTCGTGTAACTCGACCATCGTTTAATAGATAAAATGATGAATCTATAACATTCTCTATCAAACGATTGCTCGTGATATGGTCACAGTTCTTCTCCCAAAACGGGGCATGTGCATTAAAATCTCCTGTAATTAGCACTTTTTTGCCTTTATCTGCCTGAAGCATACGGATCCATTCAGTGTTGTTATCATCTGGACCTTTTGGTAAATACACTGATAAGATAGTTAGTAGAATCTTATCAATTTGTACTGTCACAGCACAAGAATTAATTGTGGAAATATCTGATGGAATAGGATTAGGGCACAGTGTGTAATTTACCCCTTCATTTATATAAATAGCTGTATTGATTTTTCCTGTTTGCGTCTTCTTTTTGATAGACGGGAGGGAAGTAATAATTTTCTAACTTAGGGAGCTTATCTTTCTTTACATTTAATGACTGGAGACTTAAGACATGATATTTATGATTTGCGAGATGTTGGACTAAATGTTCATAATTAGAACTTATTGATCTACAGTTCCATTGAAAAACACTAAAGTTGTTTCTTCGCGTCATGTTCTAAAACTAATATTCAAATTATATGGAAGGAAAAAAAAAAAAAAAAAATCAAAGAAATCATTAAAAAGAGAGAAAAATGTCAAGAACAATCTTGGTCAGAATACAAAGTCTACATGGAGGTGCTTAAAAATCAATCAAAATGAACAGAGATAACACAGCAGTTGCATCAGGTGGCTTGGTCGTCGTGGGCTCCCGTCAATAGGATTCCCAGTCCAGGGCACTGAAAGGGTTGAACCAACTGGGGACACGTGATGCTAGAAAGTCGAAGTATGTTTCCCTGTTGCCCTGTTGTCGTCGGGGGGGCCGCTTTGGGTCTCCACATCAGACTCCTCACGTGCCGTCCAATGTTTCCTGCAAGCAGGCTAGAGCCCCTTTTTGAAAGGTGAATTTTGTCATGAAGGTGGTCAAGTCTTATGTTATCATTGTCAATGAAACTGATGTTTTTGACTTCAAAGAGGTCAGATGTGATCTTTGCATTGAACAGCTGTCTGTTCACTTCTAATTTCTTGTCCAGCACTTTTCTTGCTTTGCGGATAACTAACTTCACTTTCTGGTGTTTTTCCGCTACTGATTTCATTGTCTGTACAAAATTCTTACTGACTTTTTCTGCCTCTTCTACCTTCAAGTCATTGACTCCACAATGTACTATGACACAGTCAGGCATTTCCTCCGTATCAATCTCTTCTAGGCATTGTTTGACAGCTGATACATTGTGCTGTTTAAGCTTGGAGACCTTGAAATCATAGGAATACCCAAGTCTTTTCCCTTGAACTCCGTTTGCAACAGAATCATGGATAACAAGTACTGTTGGATAGTCCTGGCCTTCGTCTACTTTTACTTTTGTTTTTCTAGAGTCAATGTGATCTTTTCTATTCCTCTCAGGCACTTTGACGTCATCCTTCCTTGCGTAATTCGATCTTCCGTCATGTTGACTGCTAGGACTGACGTCATTATTCGCTTTTGGTCTGTTCTTAGGCACAGATTTTTGAACAATTTTACTAGGATCTGCTTTTTTTTTTTGCAGACGGGGGTTTAGTTTGAGAGGGATTGCCCCCTGTTTCAGAAGCAACTGCTTGAGCATAAGTTGCTGTGCCTGGAAGGTATGATTCTGTTTGTGTGGCAATGGTCACCATAGTAACTTGCCGTTTGATTTCTACAAGAATTTTGTTTTGGGTATTCACGGCATTCTCCAACATTTCTATGCGCTTACTGAGAGATAAAATCATTTCTTTCGTGTCGAGAGAACTGAAATCATGGCTACCAACCTTGTTTTCCATTGAAGGATTTCCAGTCAGCTTAAGAGGTCGATTCCGTGTAGCCAAGTTGCTTGAAGTTCCAGGGTCTTCTCGCTGCCGGATTTCAACACTGTGGTTTTCCTGCGGTTATCTCCGATGGACCCGGTAGACAATTTCCGAGTTCTCGGTACTCTGCTGTTAGGCACCGTTTGTCTCCCACTAAACCTTGTTTTCAGAGAGAGAGAGAGAGAGAGAGAGAGAGAACTCAGAACACAGAACTCAAAAAAACTTTATTCGATCGAGAATTGAGATTTTAGGCAGAGCCTGTTCTTCCAATCTCTCTCTCTCTCTCTCTCTCTCTCTCTCTCTCTCTCTCTCTCTCTGTCTCTCCCTGTGTGTGTGTGTGTGTGTGTGTGTGTGTGTGTGTGTGTGTGTGTGTGTGTGTGGTTTTGTTTAGGTCTTTCCACATTACGTGATATTAGACGAAAAAAAAAAATCGGAGCCGGGGAAAAAAGGTTAACACAACGAATCAAAAGAATTACGACATCTACAGCTATGACACAAATGTAGAAAATCCACTTAATCAAAGATGAAAACAAAACAAACAACAACAAAAAAGAGAGAGAAAAAAGAAAAACACGAAACATGTAACTCTTCTGTCTCATCTCACGACTGACTGTTATCTATCATATATATATATATATATATATATATATATATATATATATATATATATGATGCTGATGCTGAACAAAATATATATATATATATATATATATATATATATGTGTGTGTGTGTGTGTGTGTGTGTGTGTGTGTGTGTGTGAGAGACAGACAGACAGACAGACAGACAGACGGACAGACAGCTGTCGTTAAGGCCCCAACGATGTGCTTTGATTTCTTGTACGTCTTGTGCCTCTTCATCACCTATCTGAGTTTGTTTTCATCGCATTATTTTGAATGGCATCTTGACAAGTTGCACCTGAAAACGTTTGATTACAAAGATAAACCTGCACCCCCTGTGCGGCTCATGTTCAAGTGATACTAATATCACAGCTGAACTGGTCTCTTTAAAGATCACCTGGGAGTAGAAACCTTGTTATTACACATGGATCGTGAAATCATGCTAATTTCGTTTTGTTGTTGTTGTTGTTGTTGTTGTGTATCATGATAGAGCCAACGTGAGCTGTGTCAGAGAACAGGTTTGGAGAGTGTTAACCCTTTGTCTGACATCGAAGTGCATGCCGGTCATAGAAAAAGTTCAGCCTCCTTTGCGACAGGATGAGGTTGACAGGTGGACTTACAACTGCTACTCTTTGCCTTGTCTTGTTTCACACAGGGAAGAGTTGATATGCATACCATGATGCGAGGGTTTCGTCAATTGTTTTCAACGTTTGCTTCGTTAACTCATTCACAGGTTAACTGTCTGTTAGATTATCAGTGTCACAATAATTTGTCTGATGTCTGTTTCTAATGTTTTGTTTACAAACTTTTTTATCGGCTGTAATTTGTATGGTTCTTTTTCAAGAAAAAAAAGACATATTATAATTATATACATATATATAAATTATAATTATGTATGTTTATATACACACACACACACACACACACACACACACACACACACACACACACTCACACACACACACACACACACACACACACATATATATATACGCACAACACACAATAAACTAATAAATTCCAAAGATAAGTACCGAGCGCCATTCCAGCAACTTACAGAGCAGCTTGCTGTTGCAATGACTGCAAGAAATATTGAATTATAAACAAAGCTTGCTCTTATGTCTTAGATTGTAGAAATAGGGGGTGATAAGCATACATATCTGCAGTGGTAGATAATTCTGCCTAACTAACAGTATGTACTTGAGTGGGTGAATGGGGAATAATAAATGCTTCTCAAAATGAACCTTCAGCAAGCTTATAGTCTCCAAAGGGGGAGACAATCTCCAATGGGGAGGAAACTCACTAACATATAGCTCCTGGTCAGCTACCGGTATTTCGAAACCTGATTGTTTCTACTCAGTGACCGCAGAAAGTGGTAATTTGACTCCTCTGCCTCTTTTATGATTTTCTTTTGCTTCTTAGGTGACACCTTTGGTTGCTTTTCTGAAAACTCAACAAACATACTACGGTATTGCACACCAGCCTTTTTCTGGGATAGCATTGTTCTTAAAAAAACCGAAAAGGCAGAGGAGTCAAATTACAACTTTCCGCGGTCACTGAGGAGAAACAATCAGGTTTTGAAATACTGGTATCTGACCAGGAGTTATGTGTTAGTGAGCTTCCTCCCCATTGGAGATTGTCTCCCCCTTTGGAGACTATAAGCTTGCTGAAGGTTCATTTTGAGAAGCATTCATTTATTCCCCATTCACCCACTCAAGCACATACTGTTAGTTAGGCAGAATGGTCTACCACTACAGATATGTATGCTTAACCACCCCCTATTTCTACAATCTAAGATATAAGAACAAGCTTTGTTTATAATTATATATACACAATTCTTAGCCGCTGACAATGCTTGGGTTATTGAACAGCAGAGCTGACCACTCAGACTGTTCCGTATCTTTTGATCTCCCTTGCATCCTTAGATGGATCCTCAAGCATAGGCTCAAAGATTGTCCCTTGCATTTTATACTGTTTGCCTAATATTTTTAATTTCCAACAACTTTTTTCCTCTCCACACTTTCACTTTGTTTAATTCTACTACCTTTCGCTGGCTGCTTTGAGGGTGCTGTTGGATTCTTTTTCGAACCCTTGGCGGTCGGAACACCACAGAATTATGGACTGTGGTGTGTCTCTATCTGACGCCAAGAGCACAGACACAATCAGCCGTGTCTCCCTGATGAGTCCGATCCAGCGGACGAAAGGCCTCGGAACAGGCGATACATATAGATCTGTCTTCAAGAGGGATTGTGATAGTTTCCTCATGCAGCTAGTGAAGGGTTTTCATATTTATGATATACATTTTCCTATTTACTTCATCTTCAATTTTTTTTCCCCTCTCAATTTCAAATCTTTGCCAAGTCATTACTATAATGATGGAAGAGTTGTTAACCTGCACTTGTTTTCCCCCACTACTTATTGTTCAGCATTATATATATATATATAGATATATAGATAGATAGATATGTATATATGGAGAGAGAGAGACGACGCGGCAACAGCAAAAACCGTGTAATTAGTTATAAAGCAGCCCATGCAAAATAACTGAATAAACAGAAAAGAGGATAACGTTTTTGTTTGTGTTGTTGTTGTTGTTTTGCCTGTGGTCACAGTTTGCTTGCATTCTTCATAGACTTTTCTCAATTTATATATTTCAAGGTAAGATGCTTATACAGCTTTTGTCCGTGAGGTTTTGCGCCAGCCTGATCTGTGTGGTGGACTGGGTTATAATAACACTGAAACTAAAACTGACTTTAGAAAGAGATGCAGAAAAGAGGTGGAGCGACAAATCTGGGCAGTTCAGTCTTTACTTTTATCACATTGTTTGGAAACATGACTTTTTCATTTTTCTCTTTTATGTTCGTATGTGTGTATATCCTCCATCTTTACATCTCCAGAGATCGTTTCCTTATTGTAAATTCACTTTTTCTTCTCTTTACTTTTCAGCTTAGGGTTGGATTTTTGTTGTTGCTGTTATGTATTAGATTTTAAAGAGTTATAACAATAACAAAACTCAACATTTTGTCCAGCACGCTTTCTAGACTCCTACTCGTGGCTTGTTACAAAGTTACATTTGACTTACTCATGCAAATTGACAAACAATAGGGTAACAATATGCTCATTAATTTAACATGCTCATTTCTTCCCTGTCTCATTTAAAAATTCCTTTCTTACTCACATGCAGCCATTCGTCAACTTACACGTAACACGTACAGTAGCATACAATAATGCACGAACAGTCCCAACCCTACCAATACAAAATCTACATAAAATCAGGCAGGTATGAAGGAAACATTATGTGTTACATGTCATAAACATCTATTCATGTTTCAGTTTCCACCTGTGGTTTTCATTTTGTTTCATGATTTTTTTTTGAATGGCTTGATCAACTTGGATTTGTTCGGGTCAGCAAGCCATTTGGTTCAACTGTGTGCCCGTGTTCAGTTCGCTGTCGTCATTTTACAGCAGTCGACATTCAGCTGACATGGATCACAGAGACAGACAGAATCAGTCCACACTGAGCTGACATGGATCACACAGACAGAATCAGTCCACACTGGGCTGACATGGATCACACAGACAGACAGAATCAGTCTACACTGGGCTGGCATGGATCACAGACAGACAGAATCAGTCCACACTGAGCTGACATGAATCACACAGACAGACAGAATCAGTCCACACTGGGCTGACATGGATCACACAGACAGACAGAATCAGTCCACACTGGGCTGACATGGATCACACAGACAGACAGAATCAGTCCATATTGGGTTTATATATTGATCACACAGACAGGCAGAATAAGTCCGTTTGGATAGCCAGAGAGGATTTAATTTGCAGTGAGTGCTTCTCAGCTGTCAACTTCGACAAGTTCCGCTGCGAGCTCAACACAGATTGACGTAATGGCGTTGGAAGCAGTCACGTCTGCTACGTTCTCTCTCTCTGTCCCCACTTGTTGGTCAGGTATTGGCAGATTTAATCCCTACAGACCTGACAGGTAATCCCTACAGAGGGTAAGAATATTTTTTTGAATATATAGCTTTGTTGTAAGACAATCATAACTAACTGATAATATTTCTTTTAAACATTCTTGACCAAAATTATGACTTTGTAATATTGTGATTGTTTTTGGAAGTTGCTCAGATCAGTATGCCCGTTCATGTGTTCTTGCTGAGTTGTACGGTTTTGGTCGTTTCAAATCTACTCTTACTAATCTATTAATACTTTTGACATTGAAGAGGTGGAAGATTGGGTTATTTATGGTGTTGCTCACTTTGTAAGGTTTTCAACTTGAGGCACGGGTCTGGCTGGCTGAGTGCACTGGAGGTGGTGTTCATGCTGTCCTAGGCTTCTTCTCCCAGCTGTGGCATAGCAGTCTCCTTTGAGGCCAGGATTCGTCTTTGTGTTCCCCCAGTGCCTTCTCTTTCAACAGCCAGTAGGCCTGTCTACCTTCAGAGCAGCCAGTATCTTCCCTGGTGTCTTCCCTCTGGACGGCTGACCAGTGCTCTTCGTTTTGGAAATTGCTCCCCTGTGCCCAGTCGCAGCAGTGGACATCCACATGATACTTAGGCCAATGAAAACAAAATGCGATGCTTTGTTCTAGCAAAACCACCATGTCCACTAGCAATGGAATCATGAGCAACATGCAAAATATTTGTATGAAGATGTTTTGGTTCACACAGCTGCTTCTGTACAGCAGCATCAAATTTACCAAGTGCATAGTCCAAGGAAAACATAGGTATATGTTCATGTATGAAAGTTTTTCTGAGCGATTCCCAATCAGGTACATCTTTAGCATGGTGGTAGTAGGTGACAAAGTAACATCTGACGCTTGCATTTTTGCAATGTCCTGATTGGATACATAAAAAATGTCAAAGTCTGATGGCAAAGGATCAACCTGTTGGGGGGTCTGTTTACCCTTCGATTGACCCGAATTTGTCTCTGACATGGGTGGAGGGGTTTTCAAAGGGGCCTTAGCAGAACCTTCACGTTTGTTGTTGTTTGTTGTTGTTGTTGTTTGTCTGGTCATGACTAATGCGATCTAATCAGTCAAAACCTGGTCAGGTTCATTCTTGACCTCGGGCAAATTGCCAAGTATCAAATCTTCCGCTAGGTTATTTATGATACAACATTCCAGCAAACCAGTGTAAAAAGGTGAACATACAGGCACAATGATAAGTGGGAATGTCTCAATCTTGCCACCAAAATCTGTACATCTTTGACAATGACCATTGTACTGTTCAGGTTTCACCAATGACTTCCTCACACCGGCATAGTACAACCAGCATCTCTCAAAACAGTGCAAGGTGTATCATTATCAAGACCATTATAGTGTGACAAACGTCACGGATGGCTCAGCTTTTGAACTTTTTCTTGATAGGTCAACGTAGGGGCTCTTTATAGTGGTTTTTGTCATTGGTTTTACTAACTTTTTCCTTCTATTCGTTTGGGTGCCCCATCTTTTAGGAGTACGAAACCGTACTTTTCGCAACCCTTTCCGTGTGTGTGCGTGTGTGGGTGTGGGTGTTGATGCGTGTGTGTGTGTGTGTGGGGGGGGGGGGGGGGGGTCCTTTCTACCATACTTTTTTATATTCTTAGCATATTTGAGCCGCCCGTGGACCACCCTCCCTCATCACCCCTCCACGTTCTTCATTTGTGTGTGTGTGTGTGTGTGTGTGTGTGTGTGTGTGTGTTTTTTTTTTTTTTTTTTTTTTTTTTTTGAGTGAAATCAAGTTTCCAGCCACACTGGTAGGATCTTTTTTTTTTTTTTTTCAGTCGCACGAGCAGTCTGTGCGGGTTTCCAACTTCCCTGCATTATTGACTACATGTGTGAACTGCTCAGTTGTAGGTTTTCGGTTTTGTTTGGGGAGTCGGAGAGACAGATGAGGAAAGGATTTCGGAGGACCACGATCCGCAGTCTAGACAAGTTTCTTGAGACCATTCCTGATCTGGCGACCCCCCTTCGGTGGGGTTCCTGCAGAGTTTCTGGTCACTTCGTTGTGACGTACGTTTTGGTGCCGGTGTCGTATATAATACTGTCGCCGTGGAATGGTATCGCAGCGATAGCATTTCACGTGAAATATTGTTGCAGCGACAATATTTGCCCGGAAAAAATTGTCGCGCGACAACTTTTCACGAAAAAGTCCTATAGAATATTGTAGCTGTCTATAAAAATACTGTCGCTCGAAATTTTGCGACAGTTTTTTTTTGCGACAGGACACTGTGAAATATAGTGTAGTAGTCAGTGAATGCTGCCGCTTGCGGCACATTTTCACGTGAAATCTTACTGCTAGAGTTAACATTTCCTGTGAAATATGGTCGCAGCGTTAATATTTCACAGCGATGATTTTTTCTGCAAAGTGAAAAAAAACGTCGCCGCGGTTGAGCGTCAAAATATCACAGAAAATAATGCAGCCTGCCATAGAATAAAAAAATTATCGCAAGTGATTTTTATCATAAATGTTTTCGACGCAAGTCATATTTCCATTCGAGATGTATGTGTGTGTGTGTGTGTGTGTGTGTGTGTGTGTGTGTGTGTGTGTGTGTGTGTGTGTGTGTGTATGCGTTTGTGAACGTGTGTGTGTGTGTGTGTGTGTGTGTGTGTGTGTGTGTGTGAACGTGTGTGTGTGTGTGTGTGTGTGTGTGTGTGTGTGTGTGTGTGTGTGTGCTGTGCTGTGAAATGTGATGTTTTTATCAATATCGTAGGCCTAGGACATTCAGCACAACGAAAGTAGGGGAAGACTGGGTAAGTTAGAACCCTTAAGAAAGGCAGCCCTACCTCCTTCACTAATTTTGCTTCACTCAAGGTTAATTATTTGTAAAGCTTACCATAAGCGCTTCATATTGTACAGCCATCAAATGGCTATCTTTATTTTAAAAAGTTCTCTATAAGAAATGATAAAATTCTTAAAGAAAAGGAAACACACTTGAGACATCATTTCGGGTTAAATGGACCAGGGAGTGGTAAATATTGGGCCACGGGCCTATATTAACCGACACGCATTATTCATAAACCCAAACCAATATTGTTGTCTGTTGGCCATTATATGTGTCTGAGCCTGTTCGATAATCATTTAAAGACAGTCTCAACACATTCATAAACTAATCTTTAAAAAGTAAATGATTATCCTTCATTGCCAGAACAGAAACACAAACATAATAGAGTCTGAAAGCTAATACAAGCCAAATCGCAGAACAGATACTTTCAGTTGTCTTGTTTTAATTGCAGTGCTTCTGGGGCACTTAAAATCATGAATTCACAAACGAGTCAAAGTAACCCATTTTAGTCACAAGTAACCCAAAAGTTATCAGACGCCATAATGCAGAGCTTCAGGCATCATTTAGCTTTGTTTTACTGCAGTCCTTTTAAGGCATTCAAAGCTCCAAGGAAACCGTGATTTGAAATCAGTTAACACAGTATTTGGTTGAAAGGATGATCCATTTCTTTTCTAAAGCTTTTATCTAGTTTAATGAAACAAACAATGCAGAAAAAAAAAATGCAGAACGTGACGTTCAAAACGGGTTTTCTTTCATTACGCTCGTTTTAAGGCACCTAAGGCCTGAATACAAACATGTTCCTAATGTGAAACATTACACAAAATTATATAAATTATCTTTTGTTTTGGATGGCTTCTTTGAAAGAAGACAAACGAATTAATGTTCGAAAACAAAAAGAAACATTAAAAGCACCGTCAATATTTGGATATATTTCTTCTAAACAAGTGGATGTCTCACACGTGCATACATGCATGCATGCATGCGCGCGCGCGCGCTCGCGTGCACACACACACACACACACACACACACACACACACACACACACACACACACACACACACACACACACACATCAGGCTCTATCAATAATTACTGATCACTGAGAAAAAACAACCGCTATCAACTTCTAATGAAGGGGGGTATAAACTGATCACGGTAGGCTCAATTGAGCTATTGGCCCAACTTAGCCCATTGGGGAGGGGGGGGGGGGGGGGGGGGGGGGTTCATCTTATCCATTTTGACCATGTTCACTAAAAATCCTCTACCATGACAGCACATCAAAATATTACTCTGATTTTTGTTTCAAGGGCGTTTAATATGTTAGAATTCGTTGAAACAGAAAGCAAACAATTCCTATTATTTTAGCCATGTCTTTGTTTTAACAGAACCATAGAGGTAAAGAAAGTAGTACAAAATGTTTCTAATGCTTACTGTTGGTATATCTCTCCTCCGCGACCAGCCATGGATTTCTAGCAGAGGAAGTTATGCATGCTGACAATGTAGCACACAAAAGATCTGAACTTATCTCCTCATAGTTTTTTCTCAAATTAGCATCAGCCCAATTTATCTACTGGCCCGCATTAACCAATCTTCCCTTACAGGGTAACAAACTAACCTTTCAAGTAGGTCCCACATTTCTGGACAAGACACATTACTTCTAACTGAAGGCTAAAAACATCTTTCATTGGAGAATTGTTTATTGCAGCCTAGTTGGTTGTACTTTTTTTTTTTTTTTTTTTTTTTACATGGGGTCCATTTCTGCTTACTTTTAAAAGAGTGAGAGTAGAGCTCTCTGCATTAATCATTTTGACTTACTCTTTCATAGAAAAAGAAACTGTGTAGGGCCCTTTTAAATGGGTCACAATTAGCCCTTTGTGAACCATCATCATCATCATCATCATCATCACAAGTAACAAGATGCTTTGCCATCTGTGATTTTATGATTCAGTCAGCATACACACACACACACACACACACACACACACACACACTGCCGACAAAGCTGGATCTTGAACCTCTGAAGTCTTGCGGTGGAAGACAGAACCGAAATTTTTAAAAGATGAAGTTCCTTCTGACCAAGATCAAAGACATGTGTTCGTTTCGTGATGCAGCGAAGTTAAGAATAAAAAGGTCACATACTTCAATAAGGTCGAAGCGGTTAAATAGCTAATAACGCAAATTTCTCAAATATCATTGTCATAATTATTTCTCTTTGTTCGTCGTACACTATTTAGGCCTATTAATAATGAGCAGTCCAAAAACTGCAACTTCTAATACGTATACTATAATGCCATGGAACTACTACATATCATTTTTTTGTTGTTGTTGTTTCCTCATTAAAATAAGATTCAAATCAGAAAATGGGAGATATTTAAGGTAGAAGGGAAGAGTTTTAAGAGTTGGGTGTAGCATGTAATGAATTATGATATCCATAATATAAGAGTGCGGTTTATACGATTTCGTTTCTCTTCTTTCTTCCCATGACTATCCATATGTCTTCCCATGACTATCCATATTGACATTCACATAGCCCTGTCACCTTATTATGTAATATTATGGGGGATAATCATATGATCTGTTCTCTCGGCTTTGACCTTCTCTCTCTGCCCATCCATCTCTGACCTATCATACCTCCTTCAACGGCTTTGTGTCCCTCCTGTATCTCTGACCTATCATACCTCCTTCGACGGTTTGTGTACCTCTTGTACTGTAAGGGAGTGCATGAGTGAGGAAATGTATGTGTGTGAGTTTGTATGCGTGTGTGCCCAGGCATGCGTATGTACATGCGTGTGAGCGTAGTCTCTCTCTCTCTCTCTCTCTCTCTCTCTCTCTCTCTCTCTCTTACACACACACACACACACACACACACACACACACACACACACACACACACACACACACACACACACGTGGAACACGTAAAACCCGCATGCGCGGGCATACACAACAAACCCAAACACGCATATACACTTCTACAAAGACATGATAGTGTAACTTGCAGGGTTTGTGGGGAGAAGTCTTAGGGGTTCTATTCAATTGTCTAGGGGAAAGAGTATCGTCCCACGAGAAGATGTTCAGAGTGGGTGGGGTATGTAAAGTGATAGCTGACACGGGGATCTGGGGGGGGGGGGGGGGGGGGGGGGGGGGGGGGGGGGGGAGAGAGAGAGAGAGAGAGAGAGAGAGAGAGAGAGAGAGAGAGAGAGAATATGAGAGAGAGAGAATAGGGAGGGAGAGAGAGAGAGAAATGAGAGAGAGGGGGAGGGAGAGAGAGGGAGAGAGAGAGAGAGAGAGAGAGAGGGAGGGAGAGAGAGAATAGAGAGAGAGAGAGAGAGGGAGGGAGAGAGAGCTTGTGTGATTATGGACAAATGAATCACAACTATATTTGAGCATGAATGCAGTTGTTTCAGGGTCCAAAAACACACACACACACACACACACACACACACACACACACACACACACACACACACACTCTCACACACTCTCTCTCTCTCTCACTCTCTCTCCACATACACGCACACTTGCTTGCACATCCAGAGAGAGAGAGGGAGGGGACCGATAAGACAGGGACCAACTGACTGACAGTTTGATGGACAGAGTGAAACTAAAGAGTCAAACAGATAGAGGGAGGGCGATACATAAAGAGAATGAGCGAGGAAAACAAAAAGAGACAGAAAGCTAGACCGACAGTCGAGCAGATACAAATAAAATCATAGACAGAAAGACAATGGGGCAACTGATACATAAAACCATGAGAGAGCGAGGTTGGGGTAGAGTTGGGGCAGAGACTGAACATGTCTTTGACGTCGTTTTTTTTTTTTTTTACGGAAAATGCTGTCTCAGAGCGACAACTTTTCTACGGCAGCAACTTTTTACATGATATGCTGTCGCTGCGACATCATTTTATTTTTAGGCAAAGACACGATTTTACGGACATTTCTCGTAAAATCCTGTCGCGCTACCAATTTTTATGAAATTATGTCGCTCAGCGATAATTTTTCATGAACCAGCTGCAGTATTTCCGGGAAATACTGTCGCTGCGACACGATTTTATGAGCGACAGTATTATATACGACACCCGGCCTGCCTGCCCTTTGCCTGGGTCGAGACAGAGACACTGGGTATTCCACTTACCCTCTCCATCCCGCTCACAAACTGCTGGTATAGTATTGTTCCGTATGGTTTGTTGTTGGTTTAGAATGCGTATTTTTTCGTCGGAGGTCTGGAAATTTGAGGTTCTGGTCATAGCCCTTAGCAGATGATTGGGTGTGTGCAGTTTCATATCAATACAACATGCGCGTTATTCTTACAAAACCCCAGTTATTGTGAATTGTAAGTCCGTTTATTTTGAGAGTTCTTGGGGACCAAAGTGGTTTTGGTTCCATCATAGTACGGCTTGGTATCAAGCCATAGTCAATGTAAAGTTGTTGTTGTTGTTTTTTTTCTTTCTCATTTTTTCTTGGTTTTGTTCTATGTTGCTTTTCTGTGTCTCGTTTTTTTCTTTCCCTTTTCGTTTTTGACCGAGAGACGTGACCGCACAGTTGGCCCGGTTACGTGAATACCCAGCAGTTCGATGATATGTGTGTGAAATCTGTAGGCGGATCAAAATCTTCTGCCATGGTAGTGTTTTTTTTATGTATGTACAGTATATTTGCGCTTGCTACGGGACTGTAGATCCAGCTACGTGTTTGTTTCGTCAAGTCTTGGTCGTGAGCTCGCGGCGTGCATCCAGGCGCGTGCAGAGCCTACTAAATTCTTGGGCGCCGCTCGCGTTCCCCCATCAGCACTGTCCATCGTCCTGCTCCTTGTCTGTGTTGTGTCCTGTTCGTCTGTGTAAAATGTGTGGGGTGGGGGAAGGGAGGTGTGCATGGAGAGGGTATTGAATATTACGTGTTGAATTGTTTGATTCAGGGTAGGATTATGTTATTGCACAACTTTGATGTGTATATGTCGTATGGTTATGCTGATGAGCATACATTTTGATAGTCATTAGTCAGACAGTTGATTAGCGAACTTTGTGCATTGTAGATGCTGTGAGTTTCGATACAAGAATTTTGCTGAATCACGGAACTGGCGTAAGCTTTCAGCCCCTCTGTGATTTCTGGTTAACCTCTCAGAGTTGTGTGAACAAATATTGATATCACATGCTCGCGCATTTTTGTTTTTCTTTGTGCATAGCGATTTGTCAACCTGTAATCCTTCCTTCGGTAATGAGGGAAAAAAGAGGAATTAGAGAGGTGGAGTTTGGATATCATTTCCCCCATCATTGTTTCCTTTTACTGATTGCAGTCCCTTACTTTTTGTAAGCTGAGGAGGGGTTTGGGGCTAATAGTAGAATTTATTAGGAGAAAGAAAAAAAAAAGGAACAATCAACACATAGCAAATTAGGGTTCTTCCCTGTAAATCAGAGCAAGTTAACAGGGAGGGAGGGGGTTTGACAGTGCTTACCTCTCCTAGCATAGTCACATAAGACACCCCACACAGCTCCATGTTCTGGAACTGTACACAGACCATGACTGGCTTGCAGAGTTTGTTTCATCACCGTCCCTCTGGTGCTTCGTCCCACCTTTTGGTCACCTGCCCATTTCCCCACTCCCTACGTCTTCCACCTTCTCTGCACCTTCCTGCCCTGGGAGCGCTGGGCTGCTGACGCCATCCCGGCCGAGATCAAGCCCCGCTGAGTGCCTGCACGAGGCCTCGCCAGCCACGGAGATCGCCGTCAGCTGGAGAGCTCCGCCGGATCCCCGGGCCGTGAACCCCGTCGGCGTGGCTTCTGCGGCGCTGCAAGGACTCTCGTCCTCCCACCCACGGCGGATCCCTTAGTGTTGTGTCGTGTGATTGTTGCTGGGAGAGAGTGTAGCCTGTCTCCCTTGCCCGTGTGTGCGTGCTTGTGCAACGACAGTAACTGTAACCCGACTCTCGGGATTTGTGGCCAAGGTTCGCTACCCTTTGAAGGAAGTGACTGATGCAACATGTGGCACATGCTCCTGTGTGCTGGGAGTTGAGAAAACTCAACATATTTACCTCTGATATTGGTTTGTGTGTGCGTGTGTGTGTAGTGATCCTTTATGCTAGGAATGTCCCTCCTCATATCTTCTTTGGGTTGAGTGGGGTGGTAGCATTTTAGGTTGGGTATAAAGGAGTGGTGGTAATAGAGTGGGGGAAGTCCCAAGGGTTGGTGTTGTTTTGGATTATATTTTCTTTAGGGAGTGCGTTTTTTTTTTTTTTAAAACCCATGTAGGTAGCTCAGATTTCTCTATAGGCACTTTCTCCCGACTTTCATTTTCCTCTTCTCTACTTTTCCTTCTGTCTTTCTTTATTATTCTGTATGGCCCTTTCCCACAGAGTGTGATTGATTTTTGTTGGTGCTTGTCCATATGTAATAAAGTATAGTCTTAGTTGTTTACCTCTGCCTCCTTGTGTTTGTCCGTGAGTGTGTGGCGACTCGAAGATCCCGCCTGGCCCTCTCTTGAACCCTGTCATTTTGACAACGAACTGTTCAAAATAACACATTCTTCTGTATCAGGGGAAATCACTTTTGCATGCTGTGGCGTACTCACGGGGCTGAACATTTGCCAGTGAAGGGCAGTTTGGGCAGATATGACCGACACCACCACAACGTCTACAAATAAGACTGTTTGGTCTCTGTGTAGATCTTTGACCTCTACCTCTACCTGACTGTGGGAAAGATCTCACATGCAGTTGCTGCTTCTCTTGAGACTGAGTCCCTGACTCTGTAGACCGAGCCTGATAAACCGGTTTCCCTGATAAGCAGGTCCCTGACTGACACAGTTACCTCGCCCTCAACCTCTGTGTCTAGGGAGTGGTTTGACTGGCCTCTACTGTAACTAAGGTTAATGGCCTGCTGAGACTGACCATGAGTCCCTGACTGTTGAGTCTGCTCATACACAATAGCATGGGCAACTGCACGTGACCGTCTAGCTAACAACTTGTTAGGATGAGCTTCTCCGTAGAGTTCAGCTGCACCATACATCTGTTCTGCTGAATCAAAAGTTCTTCACTTAAGAAAAAACCTGCAAGTCTTTGGACACAGACTGCAAAATCTACTCTCAGATTAAAAGATCATGAAGTGCTTCAAAAGTCTTGTTTATCTCTGATAGTTCAATCCACCCGTTCAATAAATAGTTAAGTCTGGTCAAAAAAGCATGAAATTTCTCCACTTGTTCAGGCCTCACACTTCTAAATCTTTCTATGAAACCTTCAGAGGTGGCCATGAACAATTTCAACAAATGTTGCTTCAAGCTCTCATAAGTCAAATTATCACTGGCACAAAGGGAATGGTAGAAACTCAATGCAACTCCTTGTAACATACTAGCCAAGTAGATTAGCCACTGTTCCTTTCTCCATCCCAACATCTTAGCATAAGCTTGAAATCTACGTAAAAAAAAAAAACCCATCAATATCATTCTTGGCTTCATTGAATATGGGTAATTTTGGAATCTGAGTCTGAATAGCATGTTTTGGTCCCTCAGAAGAAGCTTTTTTCTTGTTTTTGTGCTTGCGCCAATTTGAGTTAAAGTTCTTTTTGCTCTAACAGGAACTTATGTTTTTGTTTCTTCCTCTATAAGTTATTTCCTTTTTCTTTCTTGTCGCTCAATCTCTAACCTTTTCTTTTCTTTTTCTTCTTCTTCTTCAACCTCTAACTTTTTCTTTTTTATTCTTCTTCAATCTTTAACATTTCTTTTTTCTTCTTCTTCAATCTCGAATCTTTTCTTTTTTCTTCTTCTTCAATCTCTAATCTTTTCTTTTTTTTTCCTCTTTCTCTGACTTAAGCTTGGCTGCTCTTTCTTTTAGTCTAAATTCACGCTCCATTGCAGAATCAATATACTCATCGATTCTTAAGGATCTGAGATGCCTAGTGACTTTGTTTGTTGGACCAGAGCATCTAATTTTTCCTGTGGTCGCTCCATAATGACTAAAGTTGAACAAGTTCAAGAAAATGATAACAGAGATTTTTTTTTATCAAACAGTAAACTCTCATCTTTACATGTTAGAAATTAACATATAACCACTTACTAGTTTACACCAGGTCATTGTTTTCCTGTTTTTAAGTACATGTAAGCGCTTTAGGTATGGAAGCAGCACAAGTTCAAACGTGAGCTGCTTCTGATTTTGAGCATACTATTTTTGAATAACTGCTAACTTATGATGATGGGAAGCAAGTCACTGTAAAAACACAATCGATATTTTGAGTACTAGGGCATCAAGTGATCTTCAAGTACAATGAATGTCCCCATAGCTATCAATATTTATCAAGGTCAGAAAATTTCTGTTAATGATAATAATGCTGAATATAGATAAGAATCTTAGTAAAATGTTTTCAATAAAACAGGATGAAAACAATGACAAAATGAAACATGTTAATATATATCAGTTCCATCAATATCATTCACACATCCAAACAAAAGGAACAGTGGTAAAAAGGTGCATGTGAAAAAGAATTGTAACAATTTTATCTCTGTATGTATGTGAAATGCAGAGGAAGTCTGTAATTTACATGAAAGAAAAGAAAATGCATGTAATGACCAGTGCCTACACTTCAATATCACATTCACTCCAATGAAAATGAGAGAGAAGGAGAATCACAATCAATGAGGGTGAATAAATGAAAAATGAAAACAACAATGGATACAACACGAAACAGTTCCTCATTTCGATGATGACAGAACTCCTAAAGGATAGACAAAAAAAAATAGCAGAAAAGAAAAAACGAATGAAAACAATTAAATAGGAGAGTCAGAACCTAGTCCCTTATGGCAGTGCAGAATAAAAGATTTACCTCTGCGTCACCTCAGAGGCAGTGCACATACGCCGCTCATTCCGACACCCGTCCACAGCCACAGGCCGGTCGGCCCCGCCACAGCCCCGGCACCGGCAATCCACAGGGAGCAGTCAATGTCAAGTCGTCAAGAGGCAACCCACCGGAGGAGACACTGCACTACTGCCGAGTCACTTCGGTGGTGTTCAGTGGCACCTGTTCTGATCTAACATACGCAGGACACCACCTACTAAGCCCCCTACTAACGACAATAATTGCTTAGTCGCGGAGCCGGCGTGAGTGAGCTCTTCCTCCGGAGGGGCGCCACCACGTCCGTCCAACGACAGCCCCCATGGACTCGCCGATACCGGTGACCCGACGGAATCAAACCAAGACCACAGACGTGGAGAGGACATCTAAATTGAGGTCACCATGAGAGCAGGGCATGAAGGGCCACAGAATTTGAGACATTTTTTAATGCTGATCGATGAGAATGAGGATGATTAAGATGATGCTACGGATTTCCACTTCGGTCTGAGACTACATGACAGGGCTGTACTCTACGCTTCCTTTCATAATTTATCCCGGCGTCAACCAGGCCCGAGAGATACAGCACCTGCAGTGTTGGTCAGGAAAATTTGAGCAACACTCCCAGAAAACAATCCATTAAGTGGATGATGAAACTCGACTGTGTGGTCCCAGTCTTCCCAACTGAGCCCGTAGCAAACTCAACTCTGGGTAGGAGCTGGTAGGGGCAGAAAAACCCACATGACTCTGATGGGATTCGAACCCACACGACCTCCCAGCCGGGAGTCCGCGACGCTAAACCACTTCGCACGGCGGCTGGTGAATAAAAGAAATTTACAAAATATGTACACTGATACCAACCCTTATGACTGGAGATAGGGCTCAAATAAATGAATTTCGTATTAGAAATTACACAATATTAAAAAAAAACACTGGACAGTTAACACACTCTCACTTATAACGTAAATGGAAAAAAACCCCTGAAAATGAAACAATACAAATAATAAAGAATACAGAAAGGAACAAAAGATGCACAAAAGACTATTCGAACACAAAGAAAGAATTGGGGTCACCAAACGTCACAGAGTGGAATGAGGGGTGCTAGCAAATGGATCTGTCAATTCTGTCTGATGAATGTATGAAGGCGTGTAGGTTGTTTGTGTTTTCTATTGATTCTTTATTTCACTCACTCACACCACACCTACAACATGACAGCACTAACAGGAATTTAGTGAGGAGTGTACATTTAATAAACAAAGAATGATGGAGACGACTTTTATATCACATGAACAACATCAATATGTAAACTAATTTGTTTCTGTTGAGATGTGTTTACACTCACACTCCCTGTTAGGCTGGAAAAGAATTCATAACTGCACTAATGACACAAAACAATAACAAGAGGAATTTCTGACATTTTCAAAGAAAATTAACAGGTGAATCCTTCTGGATATGAATTAAATCCCAACGGAATGTCAGTCACTGGTCAGGTGTGTTGCTGTCCAAACTGGAGTAGACTCGCACACACACACACACAAAAAAAACCCACTCCTTGTGGTGATGATTATCAGTTTGACCTCCATTGCAGATGTGTTGATGGCAGTCCACATCATTACACTCCTGGGACCAGGCACAGGAGAGAG
>JADBJO010005485.1:125000-145000 GCA_016801955.1 Conus betulinus
GTGTTGGACAGACAAGACACGGCGCACCGAGAGCGATGATCGCAAAATTCCGCAACTGGACTGACAAACTGGCAGAGAGTAGCGACAAAATGGCTGCAAGAGAAACGCTCATCTGCGCTTTTATAATAGTTCGCCGATCTACCGTTTTGTTTCTGTCAATCAGAATCTCTGTGTGTGTGTGTGTGTGTGTGTGTGTGTGTGTGTGTGTGTGTGCGTGCCTGTGCGTGTGGTGGTGTGTGTGTGCGTACGTGTGTGCGTGCATGTGTGTGTGTGTGTGTGTGTATAGAAAGACGTACTTGCTTTAAACTGGACTTCCACTTTGTTCAAAATGTAGCTCAAAGCTCAGCAGATAAGATAGAGCGTATACATGAACTAATCATCACAACATCAAAGAAGGGACCATCAGTAGCATGAGTCGTTTTCTTTTTTTTTTTTTTCTTCACAGAATTTGCCCAATGTTTTTGTTGTCACATTTTCCGCTCTCTTAAAGATATTTACTTTGTTAACTTATGAAACTGATCAATATTTCATTCATACGATATTTTCCTCCAGAAAATGAGTTTTTGTCACAACTCCGTTTGAAAAATTTATCAAAAAGTGTTTCATGTGTTCTGAATCAAGCACATGCAAATAACTCCCCTCCCCCCCCCCCCCCCCCCCCCCCCCCCCCCCCCCCCCCCCCCCCCCCCCCCCCCCCCCCCCCCAACCCCCACCAAAATAAAAATCAGTTCTAAAATGTTGTTTGTCACTCTATCTGTGTCAGTGAATCAAATGTGTTCGATGCCAGTGATACTTTTTATGGAAAAGGCGTTCCATTAAAACGTCAAAGGAATGATCGCTCCCTGGCAGATGCAAGTGTGTGATGGCCATTGGACACAGCACAACAGACAGCCGAGCAAGCGCTGAATGGGCGTACCAGCCCTTATTTCAGAGCCCACAAAAAAAAAACAAAGAAAGAAAGAAAGAAACAAACAAAAAACCACAAACATCAAACAAACTGCGCGGCGCGCATCCCACAAAGCCAGTCGTTGCTGTTTCGCTGACAGGTAAGGCAAGTACAACTCCAGTCACCGCCAAGCTTTCTCCATACGGTTGCAGTTTTTTCCTGCTGTGACCAGGAATCTCCTGTGATCAGCGGGTCTTTCCTTACCCTCACTGAGCTTTTCCCCAAAGTCGGCTTAAAGGCAAAGAAGAAAGAGAGAACCCCAGGGTGCCGGTGGGACCCCGAGAAATACTGTCCTTATCTGATGAACCAGTTTGCTGTTCTTTGAAAGCGGTGAGAACTTTTGCGTCATGAGTTTCGTATCATGTTCCAATAGGATGATATTACGTACTGGAATTAGTAAATTTATAGCAAGTATTACGGTACAGGCGCGCGGGAGGTAGAAAAAAGATGTTTAAAATCACTGATCAATCTCTCCCACAGGCAGTATTATTATCTACAAGTAATCGATCAGTGCTATTGTTTCAAACCATCGAAAATCCAGAAATCTGTCTTTGATGCAGACAGACCCGTGGAGATCCCGGCAGCTCAAAACGACTGCGAGGTACCATCTGACAGCTTGTGGTGCTGCTCATTCGTAGTTTTATCGGCAAGCTTCGACTTTTTAACGTGAAGACTCAAAAGTGTGGAGGAGTAGTACCACGTTTCTCTTCAAATCAAATGGGTTTTCCTGACTGTCAGTGTGGTTTGTGTGGATGTGTGGAAGAGAAATCAGCTCGTCTGATCAGAAAGAAAGAGTTCAAGCCAGGGAACGTCAATGAAGTCCTGTCTCATCCAGACAAGCAACATTGACACAGGGTTGGCAGCGCGGTGAAGAATTACTGTTTCCCAACACACTATCGATTGACGCATTAATTGTCGTCTCTTGCATGCACGCCAAACACTCTGCTCTTTCAAAGTTGCTAAGATAAAGGGCCTGTTGTGTCCTTCTGTATCGTTCTTGAAGCCAGTAATGTCTGGTTTTCGAGAAAGATTTCTCAGGGATGTATTTCCTGCAAAACAACCAACGTTTTTTTTTTTTTCAGTATGGGAAGCAGTAGGTGAAAATCCGTCGCACAGTTTCTGCTTTTCCCCAGAAGGAAAAACCTAATCGTTTCTAAATCCATGTGGCGTGTGTGTGTTTGTGTGTGTGTGTGTGTGTGTGTGTGTGTGTGTGTGTGTGTGTGTGTGTGTGTGTGTGTGTGCGCGCGCGCGCGAGCATGACTGTGATGCGATGTGATGTGTGTGTGTGTGTGTGTGTGTGTGTGTGTTTGCTCACGCGCGTGTGTACGTGCATATTGTGTGTATATGTATGCATCCGTGGTAAACTCTGACGGTCGTAGGACATATACAGGCATGGTGACGTGATGATTCATGATGAAACAAGCACGTGACGCCATTTCAACTAAGCAACTTGACTCGTTCACCACATATCTGATTTATGTACATCTATTTTTACCGGATACCAAATGCTTTAAGGCTACTTACGAACAAAAAGTCCTTTTAACTCTCCCAAGACTCAAAGAGAGACAAATCATCATTGAAGTCTGCTTCAAGAGTGTCCCTATCAGTCCATTAGTGGCAGTGTGGTTACACCAGTCATAAAATCGCGAAATATGTGCGCAAGATGCTGAAGAGACAGCAAACGCTCCACACATATGACATGCATGCCACGCTGTATGGCGAGCATGGTGTGACACACAATACGCGCGAAACTTTCAGAAAAAAAAAGAAAAACACTGTCTTTCTTATTTCAATAGTAACAAATCATATCAAAAATGATCGGAATACATCCTAAATTTCACGTTTTTTTGCTAAAATGAAAGAGAGTAAATGCCGATCACGGGAAAAATCTGAAACAGTTGTCAACTTACATAAAAACTATAGGCCCACGTATACTGTGTGTTCAAACAAGACATATCAAAAGGTGTTGATGAGGCACATTTAGAACACACGTCAGCATCAACACGTGAGCTTCCAGTCCAGGAGACCAAGGCGAGGATGGCAATTATGGGTGGAGATGGACATTAGGGTGGGTAGGTGTGGACCGGTTTAAGGGGTGGAGTGTGGGAGGAAGAGAAAAGAGGAAAAAGGGAGATAATGAATGAAAGTGCGTATGGAAAGGAGGGGGGTGTGGCAGGTGAGGGGATGGAAGATTTGGCTGGAACGATCTGAAATCAGTCTTTCCCTGCAGAAGACGGCGGTGCTACATAAAGCTGATGTCAAGATGAGGGCACTGCTGCTGTCTTTACCGAAGGCACAGGGAAAAAGAAGGGGGGGAACTGTGAAGATCAGGGGAGTGACAGATCCCGCTGTACACTGGAAGAATAGGTTCATTAAAATAACTTGATATTTTTGCAGCATTAGCGAACATGTGTAAGTTGTATTCACGTGTAAACAATCGCATTTAAGTTTTTTTGTTTTTTTTAAAAGTACGTTTGAGCTTCGGAATACGCGCTCTCGCCTATTCAAATGTTCATCAGAAGTACGTTATGTTGCTTTCGATTGAGATCGATTGTGTTCATCACCGGCAAACATGAACAACTTCATTGCCGACTCAAATGTGACTTCCTTCCCTATAAACAAGCTCTTTAAATCTATGAAGACCGAGTTCATCTTTTTTACATCTCCGCATCCTAGAATAATTACCTTACACAACAGGATTTCCATTGTCCACCCAGTCACCCCCTACAGGCCCCCTCAGCAGAAGGAAAGAGACACACTCAAAACATTTCTTCTTCAACTTCTTCGAAAAGATTCTGGTTTCCATACCCCCCCCCCCCCCTCCCCCCCCCCCTTCCTCCCTCCCACGCCCCTTTACCCCCCCCCCCCCCCCCCCCCCCTCCCGTCCTCGCTCCCCTCATATGTTACAAGAGGTTTTTGTTTTATCATATACATCTACAGACACCATTTTTCTTCTTTTTTCTTTTTTTTTTGTGGCATCAGTTATCGGACCACTGGAACATCTAAGGCGGTGATTTTTTTTCCCCCTAATGCCAAAATCCTCCTCTTCATTTTTTGGTGGTTCACACTGTCCTCTTCATCTGCCAAAAAACAAAAACAAAAATCTGGAGAAAAAAAAAAAAACAATCTCTCCACTACTAGCTTCCCCCCCCCCCCCCCCCCCCCCCCTCCCCAAACCAGTCTCTTTCACTCCATGCATAGTCTGTATGTTCTTTAAAAATGGACATTTTTTTTGGCTGATTTTAGTGTTTTTTTACGTTTGATACAAAGTGTCTGGGTTTGTTTATGTTCTAAGTGTGGTGTACTGACACTCTCACTCTGATAATGTGCTGCTTATACAAAGAAATCATAAGTTAAACGATAGACTTAATATTTTCTTTTCTTTCACTGTTTCACAGAGAGAGAGAGAGAGAGAGAGAGAGAGAGAGAGAGAGAGAGAGAGAGAGAGAGAGAGAGAGAGAGAGAGGGAGGGAAGGGAGGGAGAGAGAGACGACAGACAGACGGACAGACAGAAGCGGCATCGTAGAAATGAATGCAAAATTTGTTCCAAATCGTCTTACCAATTGGCTATACCCAATACGGCCAGCCTTATGGCGAAGAGAAAGGGTCCACAAGGAAGACAAGGGGAAGCCAATACGCATGACAAAGACTTAGGAGTTTTGCTGTTGTTGTTGCTTCCCTTTTTCTTTCCCTCTCCCTATCGTCCCCCCACCCCCCTCCCCCCTCCCCAAACATCCATTCCCCTCCCAATCCTCCCTCGCCCCCCCAATCCCGTATGTGAACACACCTGCAAGGATATCGTAGGTCCAAATTTTCCGTCCTGCCTCAATCTCTCTACCGAAGCGCTTGAGCGCTACTCACGCCACACACCACCACCACCATCCCCGAATAAAAGAGAGAGAGAGAGAGAGAGAGAGAGAGAGAGAGAGACTGAGTAATAGACAGACAGACCGTCAGACAGACAAAGAACAGACAGATAAGTAGGCAGAAACGGCATCGTAGAGATGAAATGTAGAAGTCTGTTGTATGTCGTCTCACCAACTGGCTGATCCCCGATGAAGCCAACCTTACGGCGAAAGTGAAAGGTCCGCAAGGAAGACAAGGGGATTTCCAAGAAGTGAGACGATAGGCATATTAGTATTCCTTCACTCCCCTCCCCCCTTCTCCCATCGAGTCCCCCTCCACCCCCCCACCCCACCCTTAGATAACCGGACTTCCCTTCCCTCTCCCCTACTCTCCGCAGAAACTCTCCTGCAGAAATCCTCTCCCTCTCCCCCTCTCTCCCCACCCCCCCCCCCCCCCCCCCCCACCTCTTTTCATATCAAACGCATGACCAATGTAATTGTTTATCTTTCTCTCCTCCTCCCCCCCCCCCCCCCCCCCCCCCCCAAGCATAATGAGACTTACACTCTCTGCCCACCTAAGGAAGTTTTTTTCTTTCTGCACCCCTTCGGACATTATACTCTTTCTCAAAAATGAGTTGTGGAGGGATACCCGTGTTCATCTTTTTGAAAATACTAATACACATTTTACTCAATAATATGATAAATTTGATACATTGATAATTTTGTCTTCGAAACAATCGATTTACTGATGCCAAATAATACATCTGTGTTTGATGATTTAATATGAACATGTGTTTCTAAGTAAATTTTTTTGCTCAATAAATCTAAAAAAATTGTAGACGATTAGACACTTGCAGGAAAAGTGTTCAATGAGATCAGTTGTATTAGGACAGTACGAGCATTTGTTTGAGTCTTTTACTTTCATTTTACTAAGCATGATATTAGTATGATATATATTGTGTAGTATTTTCCAGTGGAGAACTCTTAAGTCTTACCTCTTTTGTAACGTCTGTGGCTCGACACCGTGTGGATTTGTCTAAGTCAATACCAAACTTTTCTGTTCCAGAAGGCATTCGCAGTAGGTGTTTGAATTTCCTTATGTTCCATAACTAGTTTCCTTATTTGTTTGGGCTTTGCATTTAGCATACTGGCAAAGCAGGGGAGCGTCCCAGATCCTGTTTCACCTGACTGGATCCACTGGATCCACTGAGCTGGTATGGAGTTGATCACAGCATTGTACTGAAACAATGTAAGGGCTCTGTTCTGGCCAACCCTTTCCTGCATTTCTTCTAAAGACAGTAATCTATTTTCTCTTTTATGAATTATATCCTTGATTTGCTCAACGTCATTCTTTACCCAGTTTTTGAAATATAATACCTGATTTTTATAACGAATTAAATTATTGTTAAAAAGCTGTTGACTGTGGAAATTGTTTTTGTCAATACCGTTAAGTTTTATTAGTATTTTGTGGTTTAAATAAACTGCTAACACATTTTTCCAGAATTCATAACCAACTAAACTTAACTCTTTTTAGGTCTTTCGCTCTGCAGTTTATATACAAAAAGCATCCGTCTTGCGGGGTGTTGTAAATGCCATCTGGGACATTTACGCATCCCCGCGCGCGAACGCACACATTGATGCTTTTGTTGTCTGCTTTTGGTCTTTCCTCATGACTTCCTTGTAGACCCCCTTTTTTTCTCAATCGGGGCGTCTTTGTAGGGGAAGAGGCTACTCGTGAGACTACTTAAAATTCTCGGCCCCCCCCCCCCCCCCCCCTTCCGTCCCTACCCCCCTTCCCTTCCCCAATCCTCCCCATTCTTTTCTCCCTTTCTCGGTGTGTGCACTCCCTGCAGCGCGCTTGCCTTTTTATTTTTTTTCCCCTCGCCTTTCAGTACATGGAAACTGTGTGGGGATGTATGGATCATCTGCTGGAGGGGGGGGGGGGGGGGGGAGATGGGTGGAGTCTAACCTCATTGGTATCGACTGCACACACACACACACACACACACACACACATATCTACATTTGTAGCTGTCCTATATTGTATAATGCAGAACACACTTGTGGTGTCATTAATTCTACAAGTATATGTTTCTACGTTGTATTGTATCATATCATACTTTATTACGCTGTGCTGTATTTGATTGCTTTGTACTGCATTGCATTGTTTGTACTAATTGTATTGCATTGTTTAAAAAAAAACACCTATTTGTGATGCGGAAAAAAAAAGTGAGAATGAAAGAACCAAGCAAGCAAACTCATTACAACATACACTAGTGCACTGAAAAAACCCAGACATCATTGTACCATAGTATACATTAAATGAGAAAGAAGCATTGTCCAATGATAGAAAAATCAAAAACACTTGGAACTGGGCATGAATGAAAGTGTGGAACGCGTGCGTAAGCAGGCGTTTGTGTGTAAGCATGATAGATGGTAGGCGTTTAGATGTTGTAACAAAAAAGAGGAAAAAGAAAAGAGACCGCCAAAAAAAAAAAAAAAATCAAAAAAAGAAGGAAAAAAAAATCAGAACAAAAACAAAACACAACAGCAACAAAAAAGGCGGGGGAAAGTGGTGGGAAAAAAAAAATGCCATCTGGGTATTAATGCCCAGTTTTCTTGTTCGGTGGCTTTAAGAGTTTCCCCGCCCATTGTAAGTACAGTTTTGAAAGTTATTCAGATTAATCATATTCGGTGGCTTTAAAGAGTTTTACCCGCCCACTGTAAGTACAAACAGTTTTGAAAGTTTTTCAGATTAATCAAATTAAGTCCTCCTTCCTCTACGCTTGCTTTCATTACTTTCTCTTTTGACTTTTTCGAAAGCTTTTCTATTGTTAAATCTTTTCTTCCACAGGAATCTGTAAAGGGTTAAGTTAATTTTGTTTAATCTGGGAGTCCTATAGATTGCATGACATAAAGAAACTGATTAAGTAAAAATGTTTTTATTACAACAATCTCACCCTGTATATTGATATCCCGTTTACTCCATTCTCTGATCAGTTTATTCAATTGATACATCCTATTACTCCAGTTACTTTGATATTCCTAGCCATCCTATCACGTTGAAAATAAATGCCTAATATCTTTATTTATCAACTGTGGTGAAAGGAAGTTCTGTTCTCCTATCTGCTTTCCCATGGGTAGGACTTTCGTTTTCTGTATATTTAATTTTAAACCTGAGAAACTTTGGAATGTTGTAAAGATTTCTAAAGATTTGACCATGTCACTTTTATCTCTAAGAAATAGGGTTGTATCATCCGCCATTTGTTTGATTTTTAAAGGATTATTATCTGGCACAGTGGTTGGGACGCTGATGCCAGATATGGAACTATTTCTGGCTTTAATCGCTAAACAATTCCACTGCCAGAACAAAGGCTAAGGGAGAAAAAGGGCATCCTTGTCTAATTCCACAAGAAAGATTAAACGGTTCAGATATCCATTCCCCATGATTTATTGAACTAGCAGGGTTCTTTGTCAGTATGGCAACCCACTTTCTAAATTCAGTTCCGAAACCAAAAACTCTAAAAGCATGCAACAGAAAATCTTTTGACACTGAATCAAGGCTTTTGAAAAATCAACTGACAGTAAGTAACCCGTTTTTTTGTTTGGTTAAGGTAATTGATTGCATCATCTATTCATCGTATAATTGTAGCAATGTTTCTGCCTTTGATATATCCTACTTGGTCGTTTTTAACTAATTTGTGGATGACTCTTCCAAGTCTTTCCGTCAATACTTTTGCCAGTAACTTGCAGTCAGTGTTTGTCAGAGTTATAGGTCTCCAATTAGTCAGTTTGTCTCTTTCAAGTTCTTTCCCTTTGTGTAGTAATGTTATTATGCCTTGCTTTTGGGTATATGCTAGTTCTCCTTTATCAAAAAGATTCTACAAACGAGTTTGTTAAGAAAACTTTTATTTTATTCCAGAAAAATTTGAAAAACTCAATAGTTATTCCATCGCTTCCTGGCGCTGACCCATGGCCCATTTTTCATCTTTTTTAAGGCGTTTGTTGTTTTCATCCATAGTGACCATACCCTCGCAACTAGCAACGTCATTTTCATCCAGACAAGGAATGGTTTAATTTTCTAAGAATAAATCAACAGATTCACTAACGTTGTATACTTTCTACTGGCTGACTATACAATTTTTTAAATAGAAAGTTACCTGTTCTTCTAAAATTTGTCGCTGATCTGTAATTACTTCCCCTGTGTCTTCACACAACCTTGTGATGACTTTCTTCTTTCCTCATGCTTTTTCTAAACTGCAGAAATATTTAGTGTTACGTTCACCCTCTTCAATCCACTTAATTCGTGCTCTTACCTGCGCACCTTTTGCTTTGTGTGCTTGTAGTAATTCTAACTTTTGTTTTATTATCAAATATTGTTCTTGGTTGTGTTTACTCGTAACGTTTTGAATCATTTGTTTTTCAACTTCCAAGATTTTAAACTCTAATTTCTTTTCATCATTTTTTCTTTTATTGGCTAGAATTTTCCCATAATCACTACAAAAATATCTAATTTTGATTTTACATAATTCCCATGTATGCATGTATGAATTTGAGTCTGAAAGGCTATTAATTTCTCCGTCTAGTAAATCATTCCTCTTCTGAACAAATACTGGGTCCTTTAAGTAACTATTATTAAATTTCCAATAGCTAGGTCCACGATTAAAATCGCTGCTGTTGAGTTCTAATGATATTGTTTTGTGGTCCGAGTGAGGAAAATTGGTGTGTTCACACAAAACACTGAACTGTAGCATTCCCTCGGATAAAAACAGTAATCTAAGGCAACAAATGGATTTGCTCGAGACCAAGTGAAGTCTTTTTCGCTCAGTTGTGATTAATGATAACATGCAGGATCAAACATTGCAGGAAGCTGCTTCCAGTGTGCGTCGAGTCTGTTCTTGAAGGCATTAACTGATGGGGCTGTGACCACACTGTTTGGCAGGCTGTTCCAGGTGGCAGTTGCACGTTGTACAAAAAAACAGCTTCTGATGTTGAGCCTGCTGTGTGACCCTTTCCAATTTCAGACTGTGTCCTCTCGTATCTCTGCCTTGGAAGTAGTTGAACTGGGGGCGGTTGGTCAAATACAGGCCGTGCGTATATTTGTACATATCGATCATATCCCCCCTGAGACGGCGGTGTTCGAGACTAGGCAGATTCAGTGCAGCAAGACGCTCTGGATATGGCTTTTCTTTCAGGGATGCAATGAGTTTGGTGGCACGCCTCTGAACATCCTCCAGCTCGCAACACAATGCCTTATGCCGGGGTTGCCATGCTGTGTGCCCATATTCGAGAATCGGGGGCGAACTAGAGACTTGTACAGCTGTATAAAGACAGCAGGGGTGAGGAAGTCAAATGATCGTCGGATGACTCCAAGAATTCGGTTTGCTTTTGCAGTTGCTTGGTTTATGTGGTTCTTGAAAGTCAGCCCTTTATCGATCAAAACACCAAGATCCTTCTCCACCTCACTTTCTGGTAGCCACCACAGTCTGTTCGCCCTGTGCATCCTGGCCTTTCATGTAGTATTTCCTGTCCGTCTTCGGGTTCCCCATTCTCAAGACGGAGCACTTCTCAGGATGGAACCGCATTGCCAATTTGTTGACCAATCATGAAGGCGATCCAGGTCATCCTGCAGTGTCGCCATGGACATATCATCGTCATTCCTTGCAAAGATCTTTGTGTCGTCAGCAAATAACTTGACGTGGCTCTGGACATGCTGAGGCAGATCGTTTATGTACATGAGGAACAGTACTGGGCCAATGACACTGCCCTGTGGAATGCCGCTTGTCACTTCCCCTCTCTGACTTCACGCCGTTGACACAGACTCGCTGCGACCGATGACTCAAGAAGTCCTGGATCCACTGAAGGACATTTCCCTTGATGCCGTGAGCTTCTACTTGGCTACAAGTCTACGATGTGGGACGCTGTCAAACGCCTTCATGTAATCCATATAGATCGCATCGATTCCTCCTCCAGCATCCAAGGCCTCCGTCCAGATGTCAAGAGCATCAAGCAGCTGTGTCACGCATGATCTCCCCTTTGTGAACCCATGCTGTTCTTGGTTGATAAGGTTGTTTCGCTGCAGGTGTTCAATGATGTGCTCACGAACAAGCGCCTCCATCACCTTACACAGTACACAGGTCAGACTTACTGGCCTGTAGTTGTTGGCCGCAAAACGGCTCCCTTTCTTGAAAATGGGGGTGATGTTAGCAGTTCTCCACTCATCCGGGATCTTGCCTGTTTCCACTGACTTTCTGAAAATAATTGTGACTGGCAGAGCGAGTACATCTGATAGCTCGGAAAGTAAAGCGTGGACTGATTCCATCTGGTCCTGAGGGCCTTTGCACTCTTCAGGCTTGTCAGCTGCTTGTAAACTTTTTCCACAGAAATGTCCAAGTCGGTCAGCTCTGTGTCATACGTGTACTTTGGCATGTCTGGCAGGTCGCCTTCTTTCTCGACAGTGAAGACACTCTGAAAAAAAAGTGTTCAGCAGATCAGCTTTTCTTTGTCTGTGGTTGTCTTTGACCCATCGCTCCTTTTCAAGTCTCCAATCCCAGTCTTTGTTTTCGTTTTGGACTTCACGTATGACCAAAATGACTTTGGGTTTGTCTTGGCTTGTGCTGCTACCATCTCCTCTAATTTCTTCCTTGCTTTGCGGCATGCCTTTGTCGCCTTATTTCTGATCCTGATGTAGGCCTGATAAATCCTGCCCATCCTTGGTCTGCAACCAGCGCCTGTACAGTTTATGCTTCTGCCGCACTGTCCTAAGTGTATCTCCGTCGAGCCACTTCTTCCTCCTTTTTGCTCTCAAGCCTCCTGTCTTTGGTACATATTTCTCTGTTACTCTGTCCAATTCCATGCGCAGCTTTCTCCCATGCCTCTCCAACTGATAGGTAATTCAGCTCATCCTCCCATCTGATATTTTCCAGGTCTTTCCTCATCTCTTCTATGTTTGCCTTTGCAATGTTGAAATGTTCTTTCTTTGCTGTTTCTTGGTATGCACAGGACAAGCTGATGATCAGTACTACATGGTCGCTCTTCCCAAGGGCTGGTGCTATAGTGATATCATTGATCATGTCTTCTGTGTTTGTCATTACCAGGTCGTCTAAAGTTGGAAGCTGGCCTTCCCTGATTCTTGTCGGTTCTCTCTGATGCTGTATTAGGAATGCTTCCTTTGTCGTTTTGAAGAATTTGCTCGCTGCATGGTTCTCGCCTTTCAGACTCCTGTCTTGCTCCCAATTAATGTCGGGATAATTGAAGTCGCCGATCAGCAAATAGAGTAGCTACAGTGTGGTTAAATGCTTTAACTTCTGGATCAGCATGGGCATGACCTGAGATGATGTCTAGCTCATTGTCAAGAACACAGTTAAAATCACCAACTAGAAGAAAATTATGTTCACTAAATTCATTTAACGTTTCTTGTAAATTTTTCATGAACAACATTTTTTCTCTTGAGTTATTAGGCGCATAAGCATTTCCAACTTTGAAACTATAATCATTACAGTTAACTGAAACTACTAGAATTCTGTTATTTGCAATTTCTAATTTAGCTTCCCCATCAAAATGTTTAGCTATTAAAATAACTTCTCCTTGATTTCTGTTTGTGCCTTCGTTGTAAAAAAATTGTCCCCCCCCCCCCCCCCCCCCCCCCCCCCCTTTTTTTCCCATATCAATAAATCACTAGTTGTTATGTGCGCCTCTTGGAGACATACTATATCAAATTTCTGAACTTTTTAAATAGTGAAATACTGAATTTCTTTAAATTTATTTTTCAAGCCTCTCACATTAATAGAACATATGCGTATTTTATCCATGAATAGTATGGATTTGTTATGAGTACAATTTTTCTTTGCAGTAACCAAGCATATACAAAAATACAACATTCCAGGCCATAGTCCGTAAGATAAGCAAGGTCCAAATTCCGGTTCAGTCCACGGATTGCAATGTTTCACCCACCTGTATTGCCTTTCTTGTCAGATTTAGCACTTAAAAGGGGGTGACTTACGGTAATCCTGCCCGTGTGTTCTTTTTTTTTTTTTTTTTTTTTGCTTTGTCCTTCCCTTCACCTCCCTGGGGCTGGTGCTCTCCCAGGAGCGGGGCCGCTTCGGCGTCTCGGACCTGTGGCAGCGTGCAGACTGAACCTGGGGAGGGTCGAGGTGAGAGTCGCCTGGCGTTCCCCAGGACCACCCCTGGACTGCCCGCTCTCCTCCTCTCTCGTTGTCTCGCTCTCATCAGTACGGGAGCTGTCTGCTTCCTTCTCTTCACGTTCACACTGCACAGCCACACTCTCACTCATACTGGCATCGTTAGGTGTTTTACCAACAGGCACAACGGGTCACCCTGCTTATGGCAAGTCTGCCTGCAAATTCTACAGTCAATCTCCTGCTTACATACTGATGCATGGTGACCTGTGCTCAGACATTTGGAACAAATAGCTTGTTTACCTTCTGCCTTTTTCTGTTCACGATGGCAAACCTTTACAGTGAACACGCTGACTTTCAGAGTTTTTTTTTCCAGGGGTACGGGTGGAAGTGTAATGAACAGAAAACGCCTCCCTGTAAGAACACGGGTTAGTTTTCCATCGGCATCTCTGGCTCTCTCTGCCTTTATCGCCGAACGCAATTCGCACCCAACTTTAATGAGGGAGTGTTCGATCTCTGAGTCAGCTACAGAAATTGGCAAGTTATCGATCCAGACTTTCGTGTATGGCTTTTCCTCACCAGTGTCGTCTCGCAAAGTAAAAGGATTAGTGTTAGACAATGAAAGACTGTTCCTCTCACACAAATACCTTGAACGAGGAGTTTTGCTCGGGCGTCCTGCGCGGCGGGATAGATCCTCCACAGGCTGCCGATCTGCTGAAGTAGAACGTGTTGAATCATACAAATATTTAGGAACTTTTATAGATAATAAGCTGAATTTTAAATCCCATGTTGAGTATGTCCACAAAAAATGTCAAACCAGATTATATTGTCTTCGCAAGCTGCGATCATTTCATGTGAATACTGACATTCTTCGGACATTTTATTCATGCTTCTTGGAATCTGTTCTAACTTCTCATTTATGTGTTGGTATGGTGGGTTGACTGTGAAGAGCAGAAAATGTGCTTGAGAAAGTGGTGAACGTGGGAGGAAAAATCGTTGGTGAGAGACAAAAAAGTCTGAGTGAGCTATATAGGTGCCGTGTTAGTTGTAAAGCGAAGAAGATTACGTGTGACCAGACCCACGTCCTTGCAAATCAGTATGACCTTCTTCAGTCAGGACGAAGATATCGATCGGTTAAATGCAGAAGTGTCAGATTTAAACAAAGTTTTATTCCCCTGTCCATTGATTTCTTGAACCGAGAAGATGTTTAATTGAAATCCAAATTCCTCTATATGAATGTATGTCATATGTGAGAAAATGGGTAATGTGGCTAAATTATTGTTTATTTGCTGTGAATGTGTGTGACCACAAATTAATTTCTCAAATTGAGATAATAAAGTTTACTTGACTTGACTTGACTGTGCTCCCACAACAGACCCTTGGCCAGCAACCCGTTCACCTGCCAGGCAGATTTCCAACACGGAAGGGCGATTGTTGGAGGAGTCCGGAATATTCCTTGCCTTTACGAACACTGGGGTAACGCCTATCCCGGACATCTTCGAGCTTCAAAATGTCAAGCCACGAAAACAAAAACAAAAACAAAAACAAAAAAAATAAATAATAAAATAAAAAAGAAGAAGAAAGAAAACAATCGATGGCAAATGACTCGAATCGAATATGGAAACAATCAACTTGACGAAAATCTAAAGTTAATGCGAACACCGCTAGACGAGATTCAAACGAACGAAAAAACGGTTAAGTCAGAAAAAACGCTCACTCAGCCTGTAGTCAACGCGTGCAGAGAGCGCAGAACACGTGGACCGCTCACCACGGCTGTCTCACGCTGAATCCACCATTTTTCTTCTTTGTTTTCATAAAGATGGTCACTTGATTGTAAAAAAAAAAAAAAAAAAAAAAAAAAAAAAAAAAAACACACACACACACACACGCAAAAAACGGACCTTGGTGTTGTCTGCATACAAATTTTAGAATACGTGTGATTAAATGTTTCAAGAACAATGCGCTCAGAAATAGCCAGATAAGATGTGCGTGTGTGAAAATGTATTCGGAGATATACTAATATATACGTTTTTCGTAAGTAAAAAGCATGTTCCATAAATTATTTATACAAAGAACAGGAAATGGACATGATATAAAATATCAAACACCACCAACTTGTCTTATCCTGGAATGCCTACTTACTCCAGTTTCCTTGATCCTATTGTGCTCTTCGTTCTCTTCATGTTACACTTCACCGCTAAGTTTTCACATAATCTGTGCAACTATGTAATAATATAGCCACGTAACTTCCTCAGTAAACATAACAGTCATTTTCCTCTTTCTGGTGTGTGTGTGTGTGTGTGTGTGTGTGTGTGTGTGTGTGCGTGCGTGCGTGCGTGCGCATGCGTGCGTGCGTGCGTGCGTGCGTGTATGTGTGTGTGTGTGTGTGTGTGTGTGTGTGTGTGTGTGTGTGTGTGTTTTGTTCAATTAAAAGTTTCTATGCGGGTACAAATACCAGCAGAGAACAGAGTGTTCTAGAAATATATGAATGAAATAAATCGTTGTGTTGTTAACAATCAGACCTTGTTTAGTTTATATGAAATCAAAGACTTGAACAGTCATAAATATATCGAGTTTATTTTCAGGCAAATAAACAGGAGCGGGCGCATGCGAACACACACACACACACACACACACACAACACACACACACACACACACACACACACACACACACACACACTCGCACGCACGCATGCATGCACGCACATGCAGCCACAAACGTGTTTATGGAGAGAAAGAAAGACAGACAGACAAACAGACAGTCAGTCAGACAGACAGACAGACAGACAGACAGACAGCGAGAGAGAGCGGGTTGGGGCTGGAGCGGTGGGACTCCTTGAAATCAATGATTACGGTCTTGCTAGAATATATCCGTCTTCATTTCTTACCGTGTAACTTTAGTGCTACGTTTGTTTGCGAGTTGTAGCAAGTGCCGTGTGACATAATGCTCTGTAAGACTGGATCATATCCATTCCTTATCACTTTCGAATTAGATAATCAAACACCAACAGTGTCAGGATCAGGATATGTGATATTGTTACTTAACATAATCGAGACTATCACTCACTGCGTTCGTTTAGCAAAGTCTTTGTTTGCGATGTTAGTATAAGCTTTTAATACGTAGCGCCGAATCATTTCTCTTTATCAGTTGCCTCCTGGTCATTTTGGTTCCTTTCACAAAGTGCGAATTTACTGAAGCAATTTGAAATGCGTTTTCATATCTGTTTGGATGTGTTACTTGTTTATCACTGTAAGCCTAAGTGACAGGTTTTAGGATGACTGAAGTTCAATGTGATAATGCATGTTATGATTCCCAAAATCTTATATGACAACGCACTTAAATGGTTTCTAAACACTGGATAGGTAAAATAGCTGATCATTCACAGAACGCGTCATTGCGTACATCTGTGATAACACGAAAGGTAACATATTGAAAATGTGTATTTCGTAGTTCTGATTGTCGTCTGTCCCATTTTAGCATGAATAAACAAAAACGGTAAAATTTCTGACGCTGTTTACTGGAAAAACAATGTTTCATAAATTTTGTAGATGCAAAGTAAATTTTATAAAACAACAACGTGTCCCTCACTCCATAGCATCACGTGTGTCATCATGTGAATGGCAACAGACATTCTTTCCACCAGACATGTGAATGACAACAGACATTCCGCTCCACCAGACATGTGAATGGCAACAGACATTCTTTCCACCAGACATGTGAATGGCAACAGACATTCCTTTCCACCAGACATGAGAATGGCAACAGACATTCCTTTCCACCAGACATGTGAATGGCAACAGACATTCCTTTCCACCAGACATGTGAATGGCAACAGACATTCTTTCCACCAGACATGTGAATGGCAACAGACATTCTTTCCACCAGACATGTGAATGGCAACAGACATTCCTTTCCACCAGACATGTGAATGACAACAGACATTCTTTCCACCAGACATGTGAATGGCAACAGACATTCTTTCCACCAGACATGTGAATGGCAACAGATTCTTTCCACCAGACATGTGAATGACAACAGACATTCCTTTCCACCAGACATGTGAATGGCAACAGACATTCTTTCCACCAGACATGTGAATGGCAACAGACATTCTTTCCACCAGACATGTGAATGACAACACTCATTCCGTACACCAGACATGTGAATGACAGCAGACATTCTTTCCACCAGACATGTGAATGACAGCAGACATTCTTTCCACCAGACATGTGAATGGCAACAGACATTCTTTCCACCAGGCATGTGAATGACAGCAGACATTCTTTCCACCAGGCATGTGAATGGCAACACTCATTCCGTACCACCAGACATGTGAATGACAGCAGGCATTCTTTCCACCAGACATGTGAATGACAGCAGACATTCTTTCCACCAGACATGTGAATGACAACACTCATTCCGCTCCACCAGACATGTGAATGACAGCAGACATTCTTTCCACCAGACATGTGAATGACAACACTCATTCCGCTCCACCAGACATGTGAATGACAGCAGGCATTCTTTCCACCAGACATGTGAATGACAACAGACATTCTTTCCACCAGGCATGTGAATGACAACAGACATTCTTTCCACCAGACATGTGAATGGCAACAGACATTCTTTCCACCAGACATGTGAATGATATCAGACATTCTTTCCACCAGACTTGTGAATGACAGCAGACATTCTTTCCATCAGACATATGAGTGACAGCATACATTTCTTTCCAGATATACATGACGACAGAAATCCCTTTCCATCATGGGAGTGCGTAACAGCAGGCAGGACAATCTCTGAGAAACGTTTGGTTGTCATCGTCGTCCCCGTCCGATCAGATCAGAACTGACATTAAGCCTGAAAATGCTACGGCACATTATTTAGTACAGGTAGGTGAGTAGGTCCTTGGATCGACAAAGATACAACCGAAAGCAACACACGTCGTGATGGAATTAAGTGTACGCAAGCAATTCCTCTGACATTAACACAACGACTTAGAGTAAAGTGAGTGTGGGATGCGTGAGAGAACAGGTTGAAGACAAGAGCGTGAGAACGTAAACATCAAACCTTTCTGTATAAGCGTGCGGGGACAATCATATTCACATATGTCCAAAGTCGTCTTTCGTTCCTTACTGAGACTCATCAGATGAATATGAGTTGCTGTGTTTGTTCGTCGTTTGGTCTACAACTTATCATTTACGTGGTATTTGTACAGTACGGGAGAGAACACGAAGCCCAGTGACTTTCCAGTAAAGCCAGCAAATCTACCATACGAAACCACATGATACACAAAATGCAACCAAAACTTCTCTGAGAACCCTCTGTCTGTCTGTCTGTCTGCCTGCCTGCTATCTGTCTCTGTCTGTCTGTCTGTCTGTCTGTCTGTCTGTCTATCTGTGTGTGTGTGTGTGTGTGTGTGTGTGTGTGTGTGTGTGTGTGTGTTTCTGTCTCTGTCTGTCTGTCTGTCTGTTTGTCTGTCATTTTTCTCTCTTTGTCTCTGTCTCCATGTCTCTCCTCTCTGTCTGTGTATGTGTCTGTGTCTGTGTCTGTCTGTCTGTCTGTCTGTCTGTCTGTCAGTCCCCCCCCCCTCTCTCTCTCTCTCTCTCTCTCTCTCTCTCTTGGCACAGACACACCAGTGATGCTGGTCGATGCGTATGTACCTCCTAGCTCTTCTGACTATTACCGCAGCACGAATTTATCTAATGGTATTACGATTACAGAACAATGCATAATGGATTGTTTGAATCTTTTGGAAATGTGCCTTTTCTCTTGAATGGGGATTTCAATGCACGCACTGGGAGGTTGAATGGGAAAGAAGGGGATGATGATTTGAGTGAAGGTGCGCCACTGAAAGATGACGACGAACGGGAATTAAGCTGTACTTCAAAAGATAAGGTGATAAATGATTTTGGTAATTGTTTATTGAATGTTTGTGGCTGTTTTGATCTTTTTATTTTGAATGGCGCTGTCAAGAATTATAAGGATTTTGGTCACTATACATATGTGTCACCAGGCGGATGTAGTATTAGTGACCACGCTATTGTGTCACGATGTTTGTTGAAGTTTTTGTGTTTCACTGAATGTTCGTCCCAAAATTGAATCAAAACACATGCCTGTTGAAGTTGTGTTTAACTCACAGGTTAATGTTGATGAGGAAACAAACGTAAAAGCGACCAGTTTTAAGCTTGAAAAAATTGTCTGGGACCAAAACAAATTTGAAGGTTTTAAGAAGAATATTGCATCTAATGAATTTAACAGCAGTTTAGGGACAGCATCCTCATTGATAAATGCTGACATTAACGAAGTTCTTCAGATATTTAACGAAGCGTTGCTCAGTGCTTGTTTATGTATGAAGAAACGATAACAGTGTGAACAGAAATATCAGACCCATGGTTCGACCAAGAATGTAGTCAATGAAGAAAGGAACTTAGATGTGATTTGAGACAGTATTAGAGACATGGGGATGATGATGTTTTAAGAACTGCATGTAACGAGAAACGAAGAGAATATAAAGAGCTCCTGAAGATTAAAAAGAAAAACCACCGTACGTCGACATTGAAGGCATCACATGCAAACATTAATAATCCGACAGGATTCTGGAATAAGTTGCGATCTTGTATTTCTAAAAAGTCTGTAGTAAAATAAAGAGCAGTGGTACACACATTTTTTCCCCAAGTATTTCAGTCCAATTCCGACAACGTTTCAAATGTTGTGGACGGTGAAGGTAATGAAGAGGATGACAACGGCTAGTGGACCGAGATGAGAGTCAGCACGTGAACACAGATTCTCTTGAGTCAGATATAACAGAGAATGAAGTTTGTGCTGCCGTGTGTTCGTTAACAAATGGCAAGGCAACCATCAGGTCCTGATGGGATCACAGGCAAAGTATTTAAAAACTCTATCACCATAATTGCTCCTTTTTTAGTTGCATTATTTATTGTAATGTTTACGTCAGGAACCAATCCGTTACAGTGGTCTGAAGCCTTTTATACAGCCTCTCTTCAAAAAAAAAAAAAAAAAAAAAGGTGATCGGAGCTTACCTGATAATTATTGCGGTATTTCGTT
>JADBJO010005485.1:150000-152500 GCA_016801955.1 Conus betulinus
AGAAGATGCTGCGGGACAGGGCAGTATGAGAGAGTTGTACACCACCACAAAGCAGCTGGCATGCAAGTTCCAACAGACTGGCAAGCCAGTCAAAGACAAGAACGGAAAGATCCTTTACAACAGAAGATCAATTGAAGCGATGGGCAAGACACTTCACGGAATTACTAAACCGTCCACCCCCAGAAGCACCACCCGACATTCCACCAGCAGAAACAGAACTCCCCATCAACTGTGAGAAACCATCGAAAGCAGAGATCAGAAAGGCCATCCTGACGCTGAGGAATGGGAAGACAGCAGGGCCTGATGAGATCCCAGCAGAAGCCATTAGAGCGGATGTTGGTACAGCTGTCAACTTGCTGCACTGCCTCCTCGGCAAGACATGGTAAAAAGAAAACATCCCAGCAGAGTGGAGGGAAGGCATTTTTCTCAAACTGCCAAACAAAGGAGACCTTACCAACTGTAGTAACTATAGAGGGATCATGCTCCTGTCAGTGCCAGGCAAGGTTCTAAACAGAGTGTTATTGGAGAGAATCAGTTGACCCAAAGCTCTAAGACTTGCAGGCGGGCTTCCGGCGAAACAGATCCTGTGCTGATCAGATCGCCAGCCTCGGGATCATTATCGAACAGTCCTTGGACTGGAACTCGCCCCTTTACCTCAACTTCATCGACTATGAAAGGCCTTAGACAGTGAGATAGAGAGACACTATGGAAGCTACTGAAGCACTACGGAATACCAGAGAAGATCATCTCTCTCATTTGGTGCACATATCAGGATTGGAACTGCAGGGTGGCTCATGCAGGCCAGTTGCCAGACGGTTTTTAGGTGAAGACAGGGGTGCGCCAGGGATGTCTGTTGTCACCTTTCCTCTTCCACCCTGGTCATCGACTGGATCATGAAGACCACAACAACAGGCAGGAACAATGGGATACAATGGACACTCTGGACACAGCTAGATGACCTTGACTTTGCTGACGACCTGGCACTCCTCTCCCATAATTACACACGGATGCAGGGACAAGACCACCCACCTTGAGACAACATCAGCAGGAACAGGACTCAAAATATACAAGAAGAAGACCGAGCTGATGAAGATCAATATCACAGACAGCAGCCCAGTCACAGTCGGAGGCGAGGCCATCAGGGAAGTAGATTCCTTTGTCTACTTGAGAGGTGTAGTTGACAAGCAGGGGGGCACCAACCGAGACATTATAGCCAGGATATGTAAGGCGCGATCAGCATTCATCATGCTAAAGAACATCTGGGCCTCAGGAGAGATCAGAAGGACAACAAAATTGCGTATCTTCAATTCAAACGTGAAGTCGGTTCTGCTCTATGGCTGCAAGACTTGGAGAATGACCAAGGCAATACAGCAAAAAAAAAATACAGACTTTCATCAACACCTGTCCGAGGCGCATCTTCATAATCAGATGACCAGAGAAGATCAACAATGAAGATCTATAGAAGCAAGCAGGACAGGAACCATTTGCCAAGCAGATTCTGCCGAGGAAGTGGGGCTGGATTGGACACACTCTCAGGAAGCCAGCATCCAGCACCACACGCCAAGCCCTGACAGGAACCCGCAGGGGAAAAGGAAGAGAGGCCGATCTCGCAACAGCTGGAGACGAGACACTGAGGCAGAGATAAAGAGGCAGGAGTAAAGTACCCTTTTACAATTCTCTCTCTCTCTCTCTCTCTCTCTCTCTCTCTCTCTCTCTCTCTCTCTCTCTCTTCTTTGTCACCTTGAAATTGCGCTTCCTCTTTTGCATAATGGGAGGCAATTCAGACGTTTATCAAATTTACTTGTCTGGAGTGTAACAGTGTGGTAACGTTTAAAACTGGCAAGCGCGCATGGACGCAACAGATGTAGGACTCTGCTGCGTTGCATTGTTGACAGTTGTACCATCAATGGACAGGTCAATGAGCCACTGATCGCCGGCACCTGGGAGAAGGAGATAGTCTGCCGTACTAAGCAGGTACCACACAAACTCAGACATGATAACTGATCGCAGTTCAGCTGCCCTCAGGGGTGTCTTAAGGGGTAACGACACGGAGGACCCTGACTATGTCCCTTTGTATAATTGGTACGATCTGTACAATCCACTCAAAGACACCTCCGACCTGATCTGGAGGATCGGCAATCCTCTTGTGTGTGTGTTTGGAATGTTTGGAAATGTCATGATAATTCTGATCATGCTTCGTCTTCCTGCGTCCACTTTTAGCGTTTTCTTCAACATCCTGGCTTGCTCTGACCAGCTGGTGTTGATGTCAAGTCCCCTGAGCGACATCGCCTTCAGAGAATTTCAAGTGCCGTATTTTTTCTCTCTCGGTTCCTGGCAGTGTAAAGTGTCCAGATTTGTGCAGTACACAACGGCAGCTTTGTCTCCCTGGATGCTTGTGGCGCTCACCATGGTAAGAGCGGCTTCTGTGCTGTGGCCTCTCCGTGTCAATGCTGTGTGGACGAAACGAATGTCGCGAGTTACTGCCGGCATAATGACTAGT
>JADBJO010005486.1:10000-15000 GCA_016801955.1 Conus betulinus
ACATTGGCACGGGGCATCAGTCACACAGGACATCGACAAACGAATTCGGTCACGCTCAGTCACAGGTGAAACATACAATTCTCTTGAGTAACTGATCGCAAGGAAAAGTCCACACCTGCCCAACGTGGCACTGAGCACATCTGGGTATTCCCTGCATGCACATGGTTATTTTCAGTATCGGAAGTATCGTGCATCGTCCTAGGAGCAATGTACTTCGTCGACCAACTTTCAGACTTACCAGTCCGTTAGCATTGAATGTGCAGGTCAGAAAAAACTTTTTGTTGCAGGCACTAAGAGATGGAGAGAACCACGGATGGAAAAGAGCGCTCTCAGACTGTGCCAACTTAGGAAAAGTGATGGCGCAGATACATAAAATTACGAAGTTGAGGTTTAAACATCTGCTTTACAAAATCCCAGCAATTATCATGAAAGTGTTATTCTCATTACGGCAGAATTTTACAGCTCACACTTAATAAGAAGAAAAATAGAACAAGAACGGGGTTTGTTTTGTTGGTTGGTTATTTTTTTTTTTATATAGAAAAATCCCGTTAGTACTTATTGTGGTGGTCTTTGGTTGGTTGGTTGGATGGTTAGTTGATTTCTTTTTTCAAACCTAGAAGAATCCTGTCCGTACTTGCGTGTTATTAGATATATGCATATGGTATCAAAATGCTTGAAGTTAATGTTTAAGACGAATTATGTAAGTACTCATGCCTCATAGTTTACTGTTCTTGGTCTTAAACAGGACAGAACCGTTCCAGAAAAATCACGTTTTATGCACAGATTTGCTGCATTTCTGTTCGAGGGTTTACACGAATACACAAAAACAGCACGATTTCTGAATATTCATGAACATATATATAACATGTTCACCCAGCCAGAAAACCACACATCCATCTTTTGCCCCGTGCAACGCTATGATAAAAGTAAAACCTTGATGACAAAGGGCTGACGTAATTGTTTATCTCCCACCTTTCTTCTGTGAGTCAAATTGTCCACTGAAATTAGAACATATGGTTTTATTGATGTGGACTTCAGACGGACAAATACATGATCCATTCGCTAGCAAACAACAGCTGTACGATGATTTGTTATTTCTTCCCAGTACGGTGCTTTCTTCCTGCAAGTAGAGTTTACGGACCTGTTGACCATTCCTCTCTCTCTCTCTCTCTCTCTCTCTCTCTCTCTCTCTCACTCACACACACACACACACACACACACACACACACACACACACACACACACACACACACACACACACACACACACACACACACTCAACCACACACACAAACACGCTCACGTACACACACACCAATCACACACACACACACACACACACACACACACACACACACACACACACACACACGCACATAGCCATAATCTTTATGATATATGCAAGAATATGTGGGGGAGGGGGGGGGGGGGTCTCTTCTTCCAACGTGGTAGAGTTATTTGATTCTGTTAATGCTAGCTTTTGAAACAAAGCACCTGATAGTGATATAGACGTGACTGTTAACATACGTTTCATATTTCTAATTGTTCTACAGAGTTACAAAAGAGATCGTGTAGGTAGCAATAATGTATGCCAAAATGAGAAAAATGGCAATATCAGATAAAAATAAGAATACATTGTATAATTCATAATACCAAAGAAGTTCTCAGTCTGCATCAGACTTTTTTTTGATATACACATACATACATACATACGTACATACATACATATACATACATACATACATACATACATACATACATACATATATTTTTTTTTCTTAAGTTCAAATCTTTGCCAAGTCATTACTATGACAGAAGAATTGTTAGCCTGCACTTATTTTCCCCCACTGCTTAATTGTTCGGCACTATTTGTTTGGTCAATCAGTGGGACACTGCATCTCTTACGAGATCTAAGTAAAGGTTGTTCTGCACAATTCTTAGCCGCTGACAATGCTTGGGTTATTACTGAACTGCAGAGCTGACCACTCAGACTGTTCCACATCTTTTGATCTCCGTCGCATCCTTGAATGGACCCTCAAGCATTGTAGGCTCAAAGATTGTACCCTACATTTATACTGTTTGTATGATATTTTTAGTTTTTCAGCAACTTTTTTTCAACTCCACACTTCGTTTTGTTTCATTTACTATCCTTCACTGGTTGCTTTGGGGGGTGCTGTTGGATTCTTTTTTTTTAACCCTTGGTGGTGAGAACACCTGAGAACACCTCTCAGAGTTATGGACTGTGGTGTGTCTCTATCTGACACCAAGAGCACAGATACAATCAGCCTTGTGTCCCTGACGAGTTCTATTCGGCGGACAAGAAGGTCTAGGAGCAGGCAATACGAACGGATCTGCCTTCAGAGAGGATTGCGATGGTTCCCTCATACAGCTAGTAAAGGGTTTTCATATATATAGTACATTTTCTTAATTTCATGTTCCCATTTTCTTCATCTTCAACCTTCTTTTTCATAAGTTCACACCTTTGCCAAGTCATTACTATGACAGAAGAATTGTTAGCCTGTACTTGTTTTCCCCCCAATATAACATAACACGATACATAAACATAACACAGACGTTCTGGTTCTTCTTCTTGCTCTGATAGGCAAGAGAGAAAAGCTGTATCAGGGGCTTCGTCTATAATGAAAACCCTCAGTCAAATGCCTAAAGTGGCTGGTGCACCTCGAAACTGCGTTAAAATCACGGAGTATGAGGAGTTGGCCATTCTGCGACTGTTCGAATTTTGTCCTCAGAAGTGCTATATCGCTTGCCAGACAAGGCGTGACCCGGACAGTCCAACTTCTCTCTGACAAACGTGCACTTCCAGAGTTCATTTGAGACCAGACTCATGTAGCGTGTCAGACACGGTCTGCAGCTGTTTCAAATGTCCCTCAGAATCGTTGCTGTCCGCCAGCAGGCCACCTAGGCAGACAAGCAGGTTCTGGAACACAAGATGGTCCATTGTCGTCTAGGATCCTTCTACCCTTGAGCAAAAATTTCTCTCGATAAACACGTCAGCTTTGAAATATCCCAGGGAAGAATGTTAATGTTAAGCCCCATTGCTCTCTCGTACAACACGCACGCACGCACGCACACAAATACGCGCACGCACACGCACACACACACACACACACACACACACACACACACACACACACACACATACTGGCGCACACATACTCACATACGCACTCACGTGCGCACGCACACAAGCAGAGCGCAGAGTGATCCCTGTGGCAGAGAGCTTCTTAAAGGTCTTCCCTGACAGCAGAGTCACCTGCGAAGGCACCACCAATCAAAACCTGGACTTTATCAATCAACACCTGGACCTTATCAATCAACACCTGGACCTTATCAATCAAACCCTGGACCTTATCAATCAAACCCTGGACCTTATCAATCAAAACCTGGACCTTATCAATCAAAACCTGGACCTTATCAATCAAACCCTGGACCTTATCAACCAAAACCTGGACCTTTTTACTCTCATATTTGACAGTCGCCACAGGATAGTTCTCTGTCAGTCTGTCTGGTGAGTGTTCACTCTTTCCCCATTCAACTCGAGTCCGCAATACATGCGAATGTAGCTTTCCATACAGCATCTTGCACACTGTCCTGGCTTGCCACATTTTGAACAGACTCTTTGCCTTAGATGAAATGTATTTCTCAGATTTCTATCCCTACACGTCCCCTAGCGTTGCCTTGAACTGATGATTGTCTCGCTAGCCAAACTTCAATTATTGCTGACTAGCCAAACCCCAGTTATTGTTGACCAGCCAAACCCCAATTATTGTTGATCAGCCAAACCCCAGTTCCAGCCAAACCCCAATTATTATTGACCAGCCAAACCCCAGTTACTGTTGACCAGCCAAACCCCAATTATTGTTGACCAGCCAACCCCCATTATTATTGACCAGCCAAACCCCAGTTACTGTTGATCAGCCAAAAACCCCAATTATTGTTGACCAGCCAAACTCCAATAATTGTTGACCAGCCAAATCCCATCACTGTTGAGCAGTTCTGATTTGCTCTCTGATGCAATGAAGCACGGAGTTTGTTCCAGTGAGGGAATGGCCCATACTCCATGTGCAGTTTTTTCCCCTTTTTTTCGGGCCCATCTTCTTTAGTCCACTTAACGGCCCATTCGCAGACGTCTAGAAACTCTTGTCTCCGGCTTTTGTGCACTTCTTAGCTGAGCTGCTTCCGAAGCATGGTATTGTTCAGCCGTGAGACAACTTGGTCCCGCAGCATCCTATTGTCTTGAGGTGACATTTTTTGTTGTTGGGTCTGTTTCCAAGCCTGATCTCGGCAGGTTCAGTTTAAGTGTTCAAGGATCTCTGTCATACCCTTCCCAGAATGGTGAGTCACCGAATAAAACTTGCAGTTCAGTTGATTCAGAGATTTCTCATGTCCAAATTTAGCTTGCAACATTTCCTGTATCCCTTCAACGGTACTCAAGGCCTGTGAAAAGTGACACGAAATCTTGTCACAAATGGGGGTATAAAAGTTAACCAAACACGGTCAGGTTTATCCCCGTCCGATATTTTAAGCCTGGCAGCCCATTTACCCCGAATTGCTGTGTAAAAATTCGTCAGATTTCTATATTAACTTGAGTATACATCAGTCGTTTTGGAGGACAGCGTCTGCCTTGCAAGCCTCAATCAACGGTTGCCTGCGAGGTTGCAACTGGACGTTCATCTCATCCTTCGACATTCGAGCCTGAGTTTCATCTCTGTGCATCATCCTAAGAAATTTTGATAAGTGATCACCTAATGACAAACACACGATAAACATCTACCTAGATCGAGCCACGCCATTTCGGGGTTCCCTTTTCTCTGCCTTAACTCTTGGGACTGCTTCCCAAATCAGGACGGTGTGTTTTAAGCAGCCAGGCACTGCCGGAATGCTTCCTCTCTGGACTGGCAAATTTTGGTACTCATTTTCCGTTCATCATTTTGTCAGCCTCCCTGTCAGGACAGAGAAGAATTTCCCTTGATCGTTCA
>JADBJO010005486.1:20000-25000 GCA_016801955.1 Conus betulinus
AACAGAGGGACACATGCGCAGACGATCTTGACACTTACCTTACGTCAAGAATCGGCACAATAATTGCTGAGCGAAACAAGGAGGTGATAACCCCTACTAAGGAACAATCGGCACAATAATTGCTGAGCGAAACAAGGAGGTGATAACCCCTACTAAGGAACATAGTTATGAGGAAATTCGATCTCGAACATATTCTATAAAGGTTATATGATTATAAGAGAGAGAGAGAGAGGGAGAGAGAGAGAGAGAGAGAGAGAGAGAGAGAGAGAGAGAGAGAGAGAGAGAGAGAGAGAGAGAGAGAGAGAGAGTGCAATTATTAGAACTAAGAATAATCAGATACCTGTTCTTTGACACTTTCGCGACCTTGACCCTGAAAGATGGTATTTCGCAGAACTTGCAGATACGCATCCGTTGAAGAGCTAACCATAGGAGAGCTGGATTACATCAGCTGTTTTTCCTAATGCCCGTAACACAAACTGAGGTGAGGTCATGTGCCAGTTCCATTACTGAACGACGTAACATGGATGGCACCAGTACCTGACGCAGAAAGCCGTATTGGTTGAAGTTTATTTTCTTGAAGATCTTGAAAAAAAAGGAAACGCATCCTTTTACTTCAAAGTAAATTTCTTCATGTTTCTATGTGGAGATGCCCTTGTCTTAGTATTGGGGGGACTGACTGTCTGTATTTTATCGATCTTTATGCATAATGCCTACCTTGGCGCTGTCAGTTACATCTAGAGGCGTAGTTTCCCATTTTATTGTTTGTGTGAGCCCTCGTCGTCAAGCACAAGGTGTGGCGTCAAACTCATAAGACGGAACAAAATCATGATGCCATGTTTATTTCTCAGTTTCCTCATGATGGCTTCGCTTTCTGGGTCACAGTCATTTGCACTGACAATGACAGGTCGTCCTGATCCGAATATGTGGACTGTCATTTCCAATCTGGGTCAGGGTCATCCGCAGCTCTGGCAGCTCCCTCGATGTCGCCGATGATGAGATTATAAGTGGGTGTAGGTTGGAACAGGGGCTTAATCTCTCCAGAAAAGTTATGCATGTCCACGCTGGTCGGCGTTGTGAGCATCTCCTTCATCACACTGTCCACTGATGGGAGATACCTGTGGTGCCTAGTGTGCTGGTCTTCACCACCCAGTGTCGTTCAGAGCATTTGCAGTCAGATATACGTCCTTTCGTCACTGGTAAATTGTCCATTTTCGTGATTGTTGACCCAGCAGTTACATAACGTACGACAGGATTCTTGTTTCCAATGCTAAAAGAATTTGCTCATCATCCAAGCCGGGTTTACTTTTCATCAGAAGAAAATGGTTTGCTTTCCTTTTTCTTGGAGACATCACGTTGATGTAAGCTGTTGTCTTAAAACAAACAAGAGTTCCCTTATCATGTATACTGTAATGCATTGCTATAAGTGCATTCTGTTTTGGTGGTGTGTGCCCTTCTGCTGTAGTATCTTGATAAAAGTTCCAAACGAAGATCGCAACACTGCATTTAGAATGTTTTTATTAAATTAGAAATATTTAAAATGTACACGTTTGATTGTAATAGGCTTGGTAATCTCAGACAACTGAAGGGTGTTTTGATTTGTCCAACATTTTTAACAAGAGACTCCTCGGAATATTTCAATCTGAAGAAAAACTAGATCTCATTGCGGCTACATTTTTTTTTTTATTTATTTGGAAACTAGACCAGTGAAAACGAAATCGACATCTTATTTCACAACAGTTTTTTTTTTTATTATTATAAATGGCACAATATGATAGATCTTGATAGATGCTACATGATAATGGACTTTGAATATATTTTTATGTTAGAACTTTTATGGACAATCTGTATGGAAGTAGTAATACAAATTATTTTGATTTTTTTTTTTAATTTGCAATCTTCTGAAAAAAATGCGAGTCGAAATGTAATCATAGGGGGGAAGTTGGAATACTGTACTTGTCGCAAGATTGAATGCTGAAAATTCTATAAACCGTTTCAGCTGTCGGGGAAAAAAAAAAACGGTTTACATGACGGATCCCTTTGACATGGTACATTAGGGCGACATTTTTATCCTGAAAAGAGAGAAAATACACATTGGTGAAGTTTAATTCAGTACAACAGAGTAGGTGAATTATTCACAGTAATTTGTTAAGTAACACAAGTAGTGTCTGGTTATATATCCAATTACTCTCTGGTCTCCTTAGGAAAATGTGAAAGATAATAGCAGAAGAAGAAAGATGTACATATGTTAAGCTTCACCCATTTATTTTTGAAAGATTACATATCTTATTTCTAAAACCATTTATTTTTACCAAAAGAATAGTCCTCGAAATGGAAGCAAAAAACATATTTAGATATTTCAATTTTATACAAGATGTCCAATTACTCTCTTCTTATATTTCGGCAACTGGCCTTTTTCACGAGAAAAAAAATTGTTTTGTTTTTTTTTTTCTCTGGAATAAAGGCCACGTGGCCGAAATATAAGAAGAGTGGCATTGTGATTTCCATTTATTTTTAATTCATTTTATTTTTCTTGCATTTCTGGGACCATTTCCTAATTGAATGAATCTTTTTTGCCGCTTAAGCAAGTGCTTGATTTAGATATTTCAATTTTGTTCAAGATGGTCGGCAGTATACTTTGGGCCTCTACGTACACCTGTGATTAAAAATGACCGAACAGTTTCAACCTTCAAACTATTTTCAGATTCTATGCTTCTTTTGTTTTTTGGTAAAGTTTTCTTTTGAATAAAGTTAACACAAGTGATTCATGTAGCATACACGCATTCTTAAATTTCTTTAAACATTTCTTAAATTAAAAATCACCAGACGTTTTCTCCAACTAAAAACACCTCTCTTTCTACCAATTAATTGAAATACAAAGTAAAACTTGTTAATCTTGAATTTGTCATTATAAAAAAGAGTGCGAGCTGCGCTTCACTGTTGTCTAGATTAGATGTCAACATTGGCATTACCGAATGATACGAGCATATCTTTCCGAATGAGTTTCTTTTGCTGTTTAAGTGATTGAAGAGACCATTGCCAAAAATGTCCGTTTTGGCCGACGTGGGACACACACACACACACACACACACACACACACACACACACACAAACGAAAAAAACCAGACACGAACGAACTTAACAGTCTGCTCGCTAACAAGACTGACAGAGGTTATGACATTTTGTTAAAGAGTGAATCCGAAAATGGGACATAGGTGCAAAAAAAATTTTCACAACTGCGAGTTGTGACATTTTATGCAGCCCATCACTGCACAAAATGTCACAAATGGCACAAAATGTCACAATTGTGACATTTTGTGCAGTGATGACATTTTGTGCGTAACAATGGGTACATGGTCCCTACACAGTATGTAATCGTATGTTCACCAGTGCACTCTAATGCAAGTACAGGGTAGACAACTCTGAAATTAATCGCTGAAGGCTGGTGACATGAAATATCTAGAGTACGCCATATACTGCCTCATTTAGTAAATGAAATTGGGAGTCTTTTCTCTTCAGAGCACTTCCGATGGTGCAGTATCTCTCACGGTCTCCCTGTTTGTCTGTCTGTCTGTCTATATCTGTCTGTCTGTGTGTCTGTCTGTGTGTGTGTGTGTCTCTCTCTGTCTCTCTCTCTCTCTCTCTCTCTCTCTCTCTCTCTCTCTCTCTCTCTCTCTCTCTCTCGCGCGCGCGCGCGCGCGCGCGCGCGCTCTCTGTCTCTCTCTGAAAAGAAACGTGGTATCTTAAAATTTTCAGATATAAGCAATTACTTACTCATGTCAGAAACATTATATATTATATATATTTTTTTTTTTTTTTAACTCTGTCGGGCCTTTTGGAATGTAAACTCATTAAGGTCGCAGTGTAACAAGAAGAAGAATAACGCTTTATTTGATTCTTATCCACCCTTTTCTGTGTTTTGTGTTTTATCTCGAACGGTTCCAAGGATCGTAGAAATGTTTTACTTTACGCATGCAGCGCAGAAATACATATCCTTGATGCCAAAAGCTACTGGTGATGGTATCGAAGATATTCAATTGCTCTCTGAATGAAAATTTGAGGACTAGGTCAAAAGTCATTTAAAGGTGGATAATAATGCTCCGGCAAATTGCTAATTCTTTCTCTTACATGCATTTGGAGATTGTAGCACGAGAGCTCGGCAGTGGTGTGTAGATACACGGATAGATGGATGGATGGATGGATGGAGAGAGAGAGAGACAGAGAGAGAGAGAGAGAGAGAGAGAGAGAGAGAGAGATTTCGTTTTTACAATGATCAATAGCCTTTCTGTCATAAGGGTACAAATGGTAAGATAGCAAATATATTTCGAAAAGCGATAATCATACACTGGCGCCATGACAAAAGCGAACTCAGTTTTTAGATTTCTAGGGAATTCGACCATTGAATTCAAAGAACACTCGATAAGCAACGGAATCACGAAGCAAAAAGCAAGCAACAAGAGCAAACCAAAAAGGACTGTTTAAGATAAATGAATAGATAAATAAATGAATGAAGATAAATAAAATAATGAATAGATAAATAAATAAATAAATAAGAACACGTCCTCACTCGATCATTGAAACACTCACGAAGTTCACGAGAAAAACGTAATTTAGAATTATCCATAGAACAAAGATCATCTAGATCGAAACAGTGGGTATATTCTGTGGAAAATGAAAGGTTTGCATTCGATAACTTACCAAGAAAACAATCATTCGTTCGTCTTTTGACAAAAGTGTTTTGTTCAGATTACGGTGATTAGCATACGGCATTTTGAAAAAATCGCATTCAAGTCTGATTTTCATAAGCTGTACAATCAAACACAAACTGGGGTTCGTCTCAGGGAGTAAATGAGCACTTGGCAAAACTGATCCTAGTTGTCAGCACGACATTAAATCAATTTATGTTGGGAAACAAACCAAGAATCTCTTTAATATGCGTAGATGTATTTCTGGCGGAAACATATCCTCGAAAGAAAAATAATACTTATATGAATCCTTTTTCT
>JADBJO010005486.1:32500-37500 GCA_016801955.1 Conus betulinus
TGCTTAATTCGTAGGCCTGCTGTAAGGTCAATTGAAGTCAGCGGTTTGCGCACGTGCAATACGTTGTTATACGTTGACTTTTTTTTTCTCTCTCTTTCTTTTCAACAGACAATTCAGGGTAGGGTCGACCATAGGCGCCTTAAAAAAGCTAAGTCTTTCGTGTTATATTGTTTTCTACAGCGTATTGTATCTTACAGAATGTGAAGTGTAACTTAGTAGCCAGCGGTCCGGTGCCTATGCATACATGCGTGTGTTTGCTGTCAGCTGATATGGGCGGAAATGGGCGTGACAAAATGTAAACAATGGAACAGGCACCTGCTGGTCAAGACAATAAACTTCAACCAACTTTTGACCCACTACAGAAACGTTTCTCCTGTTCGGTTAGGGAATTGTCAGTGTGTGGCGGAACTCGTTGTTTTATCGGTATTCTGGAATTTCAGAGAATTCAATCAAAATGGAACTCTCAGACTTCGATTATGATGACGTAGCTCTGTCGCTTCCTTTACCCATTCCTACCTGCCTTAGTAAATCGGTGGTTCGATTCTACGTGAATGGATCGAAGAAAATCACACTTTCCTTCTACTTCACCCAGACAAGGCACAGGCACCTTACTGTGCAGGGATCTGACTGTAGGCAGTGGGACCAGGAAGAGTGCTGGGTGCTCACAGACTTGGTGTCTGAGTTCTGTCAAACTGAGGATATACAGCATCTGCTGTCTGAACTGACTCGTCGTCTTCCTGTCTGCTTTGTTCAAGAGGCGTTTGACATCATCCAGCCCTCAGCACCTGCACAAGACAACACACAGTTAGACAGTCCGTTTGTCCAGTCCCCAGGTCCTGTGATTTGCTGCCAGTAGTGAAGTAAGTGATGATCGATCAAATATGGATGATATGTCTGGTTTCGGTATGCACATGTCTTCAGAAGAGACTGACACTGGAACTGTAGCTAGCTCCCATGTTGACGCTCAGCCTGCAGAGGTCACTCCACCCACTGGGACCGAAGGAGAATCTGTCCGTGTCAAAGGCACTCCACGTGACACAAGCAAGTGGTCAAAGCAGTGCTGCACGCAAGAAGCGCAGTAAACGTCAGAGACGACGCACGCTGTGTCCGAAAAGACTGTTTTGACAGAACCACCAACGACAAACTCAGGTATTGGAGGACAATCAGGACACACTGGCCGCTGAACTTTCTGAGTATCAGAACAAACTTATTTCATACCTGGAAGATATGAAAATAGCGGTTAAAAATGAAATTAAGCATTACATCAGTCAAAAAATAGAAACTCTGATAGAGTCAGTGGGTCTTTTTCAGACACGCTTCAACAGTTTAGAAAGCCAGTTAAATACTATCAGTAAGGAGAATCATTCATTGAAAACACAATTAGGAACCCTTCAATCTCAGATAAAAACTCAGACGGAAAAGGCTCTCATTACCACCACTTCCACTCAGTGACACACAGCAGACATCCTACTAGCGGAAGAAAACCTCTTTCCTGACATCCGCGATCCTTCAACTCTAAGTGATGAGGAACACCCACGTGACATTGCACATAGTCCTGAAATGTCTACAAAAACAATACATCCTCCTCCAGGACATCCTTGAAGCAAAATAGCCCTGTGACACACACAAACACCATCGACACCTGTCTCTACTCACAATTCCTTTCAGGTCTTAGGAGAGGACAGTGCTGACATTATTGAACAGAAATGTGACCCAAACGATGCTAGTATACAGGAGGGTAAAACAGATACTGATCAAAAAACTTCATCTTCAATCGTTCACTCAGGACAAGTCCCCAGCACAAATTTTACGCGAAATAAAGATTCCCGGGTATTTTTCTTCTTCGGTCCTCATAGGTGATTCGGTCCTGAGGTATATCGATCCAAGACGTCTTGGTAGTGAGAAAGACAGGGTATTCAAACTGTGTGTTCCCGGGATGACAATGAAGGATCTGATGCAATGGCTAGGCGCAATACCAGACAAATTCACCCACATCCAGCATGTAATTGTCCATGAAGGGGTCAACGATTGCCTCGCTGGCCCTGTGCCCATGACGCAGTGGACAGAACTTATCAATCTCTGCAAGATCTCCTTCCCTTCAGCTGTCTTCACCTTCAGCTCCATCGTCCCAGCACGAGGACGTCACCCTTTTAACAAATTCGATCTTTCCCTCCAACAGAACCTTGCGTACAGCCTGCATTGCTGCTGAAATCAACCTGATCGACAATCATGATACGTTTATTACTAAGAATGGTGCCCCAAGACTCGCATATTACAAAGATCCTGTTTCACCCCAGTCTTAAAGGTACTGCAAAACTAGCCATCAATTTCATGCAGTTTTTGCCACGTTTCTCTCGTCAGACCAACAGCCGACATACTGAAGGTGGCTTTTCGTCACAGCAACAGCCCGAAAGTGATCGGCAAATGGAGCAGCGGCCAGGTGCTTTTGATAGCACCCCAGCACGGTGGCAGGGTAAACTCACGCCCTGAGTTTTGGCCAGTGTTCAGGACGTGGTGGCTGTGCGCGGCTGCGCCCCTTCATCTCTTCCATGATCCACTACCCCATGCTGCCGTCCCAGAGACAGGGAGGATGGACCGACCCCAGGCTACACCAGGCTCAACCCGAGGACGCCGTTCCCGTTCCCGCTCGACGTGTTCCGCAGCAGCAGCGCTACGACGCCGTCGAGGTCTTTCAGCCTCCCATCAACACAGAGCCTGGTCCCCCTCACAGCCGCGTTACAACACCACTGAGGCCTATCAGCCTCCTTTCGGGGCCCCCCCCCCCCTCATTCACTGCAGCTGTATACCAACGTGGGCGAGGCCTTCCAGCGTTCGATCTCCAGACAGCCTCAGGACAACAGGACTGTCCCAGTACATGAAAGCCAGCCGTGCTACCTACCCCCAATTCCCCAACCAGTCCCAGGCCTCACTCCAAGGACCCTGGTGGCTCTCCGTTTCATATACCCACCTCCCACTTCTCAGAATCCCCTTCTAGCCACAGAGGGCTACTGGAAGACTGTCCCACCAAGCTGCCAGCGAAGCTTCCAGAACCCAGTGGCAGCTGTGCCTCCCTCCCCCTACCGTCTGGTGTGTTTGGAGATGCGTCTCAGCAGACTGGAGAGTACGCCCTCCAACTGCTGAACATGGCGTCACAGCTCCTGAACCAGTCCAGACTTCAATAGTTTCCATGTACACCACCCTGATTATATGACTGTCTAAATTAGAATGGGTGGAAACCGTGTTGTGTTGTGTGTGTGTGTGTGTGTGGGTGGGTGGGTGTGGGTAGGTGTGTGCATGCTTGGGTGTGCACTCGCGCATGCGCACATTCGTGCACGTGTTTTTTGTATGTATTGAGAAAAAGTAAGGGGTGGGGGTTGAACGAGCGAGGACGGGTGGAGCGAGAGCGGGAAGGGGGAGGGCGAGAGAATGAAGGAGGAAGCATGGTGTACTATCAAATATTCAGTGTAAAGAGAATTGTAGTAACCATGTGAAAGTTATCAACGAATCGGACACTTCCTTGTTTCCTATGTCTGATTTGTTATTAACGAAAATAATTCAAATGTCACGGGTGTAAAAACATGTTCATCAATATGTTAACAGTTAAGGATTTTCATGTATGTTAGAGAGAGAGAGAGAGAGAGAGAGAGAGAGAGAGAGAGAGGAGAGGTGTGTAGCATGTGTGAGGGTATGTGAGTGCGTATGTATGCGTGAATGTGCACGTGTTAGTGCTCGCAGTGACGCGCGCAGCCATGTGCGCGAGGATGTATGATGCTGCTGATGCCGGACCCTGATAATAGGAATAGACTTGTGAACTCTATTCTGTTTTTGGTTCACGGCGTTTGTGTTTCGTCCCCGGATTGCTGATATTGCTATTTCTTGCTGAATTTTGCCGCATATTGTTGTAGCTATAAAAATTATTCTTCTTGACTTGTTTAAGGCAGCTGATTTTTTTTGCCTGCCTTTTTTGTTTGTTTTTTTTTGTTTTATTCTTTGTTTTGTCGTTGTTGTTGTTGTGTCTTTGCTAAAATTCATCTGCAAACAGGTGTTCCTGCTGTTTGACTATTATTCTACTCGTTTATCTGTAGTGTTGTGTAATCCGTAGAGTTTTTTATTTGTAAATCAGTTTCATCTATAATGAATGAATGGTTGTCTAAATTCGGCTCGAAAATAGGCTATTTAAACGTGTGTAATCTTTTAAACAAAATTTCTGATGTTCCCAACATTTTATCCAATTCCGATAACTGTTTCCATTGTTTTTGTTTTTCAGAATCTCAGCTTTCCAATATAGTGCCTGATAATTTAGTTTCAATCCAAGGTTATAATACTATAAGAAGAGATCCAAAGACAAAACTTGAAACAGGTTTAGTGACCTATATTCACAACTCAATTAATTATAAACAGATCAACAGTCTGGACAAATATAACAGAATGCATATGGATAGAAATATATGTGAAGGGTACTAAACCGATTTTGTTAGGCTGCTGCTTATATAGAAATCCTAACGAACATATTGAATGGTTCGATCGTTTTGAACATACGATGGAAGATGTCCCAATGCGTTCGTCTGAGATTATAATTTTAGGAGATTTTTAACATTGATTTACTTAAACCACATGATAATTGGAAACGGGTTTATGAATTACAGAATTTGACACAGCTAATTAACACGCCGACAAGTAAAAACGCTATCCTCCGAAACACTAATTGACCACATATACGCAACAAAACCAATTTAATATTATAGAAACATCTGTGCCTGTATACGTCTCGGTGATCACTTTCCAAACTGTCTAACATGGTCCCAAAAAGGGGGTTAACATTCCAGAAATGTCCACTAATGTGTATCTTTTCGAAGCTATAGAAATTTCGATGCTAACAATTTCTTTTCCGAATTTGTGTAACACAAATTTTTCTGAGGTGTATTAGTACAATGACCCTGATGGAGCACTGGCTGCTTGGTATGACATATTTATCTCTGTCTTTAACAAACACGTGACAT
>JADBJO010005486.1:45000-87500 GCA_016801955.1 Conus betulinus
ACGACAAGAATTGCTTCGTCGAAGAGCCAGAGAGGGGGAGAGAGCTTCTAGGGGGGCCTCACCACGTTCCCCCCCGACGACAAAGCCCGTGAATATGTCTACCATGGCGATCTGGACACGTACGTTACCAAGCACTTAGACGTGGAGGAGAAATTGACGCTGGATGTGTGTGTGTGTGTGTGTGTGTGTGTGTGTGTGTGTGTGTGTGTGTGTGTGTGTGTGTGTGTGTTGTCGGTGATAAAAAATCGCCACACAGAGATTATGACAGTAGACGTGCCGAGGTAGGAGCAGGAGGGCTTGCAGGAATGAAGGCAGCGACGATAATGAGTGCGAGAAAAAGGGGAAAGTGCAGGGGTGATGATAGTAAGAGGCAAAGTTGGAAAGGGGGTGGGGGGGGGGGGGTAGAGATGCCGAGCGAGGCGTTGGACTGATGGTCATGCTGCATTCTGCAGCGGCATCATTCGCAGTGTCCAACGACTGTTCCGATTCTAGCAATGGCGCGCCTCCTGACAGCAGACAACCAAGGACTTGCCTCGTGATGTTGGCACAGTTCTGAAGCAAGAAGGATTTGAATCAGCGACAATGTGGTGGACTCTAGCGATCTTGAGTCTTCGAACGCAGTGCAGTGAAATGTGAAGCGTGGCACAAGTACAGTGAACGGCCCTCGAGTTTCCAGACTCATCATCAAGCAAACAATGTTGGGCTATATGCGAAGGGGGGGGGGGGGGGGTGGGGGTGGTGATACTTCATAGCCCCTCTCAGACCAGTGTGCACAACTACTCAGCACCTTGACATCGAAACATGACCCAGTTACCATCGGGAACAACACGTCTGTCCAGGACGGGGGAAATCGTGATGGTATTGCTGAAGTGCACTAACTGGATGTATTATTATCAGTCAGGCTCAAACACACCAAGGTTATCTTTGCACTCATACACGCATATGCACACTCATGCGCCCACCAAACATTCACCTCTCTCTGGGAATGGGATGTCACGCATTCGGTTTCTCTCCTAACACGACTGAGCACAAGAAATACAATTTCTATGCTACTTATAATCAAACATGAAAAATCCAATTACACAAAAAAATCAATACATAAAAAATCAATATTCCTAAGATCAATATAATAAAATGACTTCTTACCTGGCCAGGTTTTCACACACACAACCACGCTTTTACACCACACCACAGTTCTTGAAAAAGTCTCTTCACGTCTTTCTTTTTCAGCACTGCTTGATTGTGAAGCCCCTTGGTTGACTGGCTCCAGGTTTCAGGACTGGGTCTTCGTGGTCGTCTTGGGGATCTCGACGTAGACTCTTTTTCTTCATCTCCTTCACCCACCTCTGGGTTCAAATTCAGTTTGTCTCTCTTCACCCACCTCTGGGCTTCAAACTTAGGTTTCTTCTCTTCCAGCTTGTCTTTAACTCTAAGACTTGCTGTCTCTTCTATCTCCCAGACCACGTTTCCCTCGACCCTGTTCTGTCCTGATCACTCTCCTCCCTTCTCTCTCTCTCTCTCTGCTCTCTCTCTCTCTCTCTCTCTCTCTCTCTCTCTCTCTCTCTCTCTCTCTCTCTCTCTCTCTCTCTCTCGTCGTGTTCTGTTCTTCTCCTCCTCCACACATTGTCCTCCCCAGTTTCAGTTTATATGGGGATCGAAACAAAGGATTCCCCTTCGGACCATGCCTTTGTCTATGCTGCTTCTCAAAGCCCCCTGTTCACAAGTACCCTGAATTCTCCATTCGCTACATTCTTCCACACATCAGCATTTACACACATCCCTACCTAACTGATTAGCAAACAACAGCTTGGCACCAGATGGACATCGAAATTTCCCGCCGACTTCGGGGGTCACTTAACACGGTAATTATCCTGGAGAGAAAAGCTACGTCGACCGTCCACGCGCATTCAACCAGCCTGACAATAGAACCAACACAGTGCCCCACGGCAATACCATCTGAACGAGCCCAAGACTCCTGCTCTTCAATTAATGTTTACAAAGCGACCTCAGTTGACTGAGTATGCAGCGCCCACTTGATGCACCGAGGTCCTAGTGGTTACGTCCCTCCCCCCTTTCACTATCGGGAAGGTCCGAACCCCTACTACCTTAGGTGCCAACTGTCACCTGACCACTTCGTCCTCCTGACACAGTTCGACCATGTGCGGTGGGTAAGGCACACTGGTTAATGGGTCTATTGCCTATTTGTATACTGCGAACAACGTCCCTTTGCCTCTAAGCGTTTAATGCCTTTTGTGAGAAGTTTCACGCTCTTGACAACGTCACTGTCTTAGAATTATGGACTATGTCCCCTCCTCGATGCTAACTGAGCAGAGGTCACTGCCAGGCAGTTGCATCTCCCTCACAATTAACGTCGTGTCCAAACTTGACCACCACGTGGTTTTCGTCGGACTCTAAGATCACGAAGAAGGTTTTTCGAAAAAAAAAAAAAAAAACTTTAGTGCATAGAAATCAAAGACCACTATGACTGGTAAGCCGATCGTCTGATTTACGTAAGCTTTGTCTTCATGTTTGATGACAAATATAGACAAAGACCATCTGATTCACGTGAGCTCTGTCTTCATGTTGATGACAATTATAGACAAAGACCATCTGATTCACGTGAGCTCTGTCTTCATGTTTGATGACAATTATAGACAAAGACCATCTGATTCACGTGAGCTCTGTCTTCATGGTTGGTGACGAATACCGACAAAGACCATCTGATTCACGTGAGCTCTGTCTTCATGTTTGATGACAAATATAGACAAAGACCATCTGATTCACGTGAGCTCTGTCTTCATGTTTGGTGACAAATATAGACAAAGACCATCTGATTCACGTGAGCTCTGTCTTCATGTTTGATGACAAATATAGACAAAGACCATCTGATTCACGTGAGCTCTGTCTTCATGTTTGATGACAAATATAGACAAAGACCATCTGATTCACGTGAGCTCTGTCTTCATGGTTGGTGACGAATACCGACAAAGACAAGAGCTGTCCAATTTCCCCTGGAGGCTTGTTGAAGAAGTTGGATCTCGTTCGCCATAAAGAGTTATCGTGTCAATCAGCTGGACTGGTGGCCCATTTTGTTATCATGTCAGTCATCCAGAATGAGTTAAGTGATACATGTTTCGTCTTAAATATTCCAAATGCCTGTATGCAACCAACTTTGTATTGGTTCTGGCCAAGTTAAAAGGAGTTTAAGAACTGACAGCGACCTTGTGCCAAGTTTAAAGGAGTTTATGAACTGACAGCAACCTTGTGCCAAGTTTACAGGAGTTTATGAACTGACAAATGTGCCAAGTTTAAGACGAGTTTATGAACTGACAGCGACCTTGTGCCAGGTTAAAACGGGTTTATGAACTGACTGAACCTTGTGCCAAGTTAAAACGAGTTGTGACAGCGACCTTGTGCCAAGTTAAAAGGGGGTTATGAACTGACAGCGACCTTGTGCCAAGTTAAAACGAGTTCATGAACTGACAGCGACCTTGTAGTAGCAAGTATACAGCGTAGCCACGAATACCAACGATGGTGACCTGTCTTCTTTTCTCTTTACAGCACTTAACTGATACGGCGGCTTGTTCATGTGAACTGGCGCTGTAAATCAGCATCTATTATGCAAATGATAAACCGTCCGATTTAAAACCAGCGAATCATTTCTCACCACCATGCAGGGTTTTTTTTTCCTTTAAGATGCCAAAATGACTTTCATGTATGTATGTGCATATATATAATCCATGTTTCACCCATAGCAGATACCAGGCAGTGATCTAGGCGAGGGAATTTTTTTCCGACTGAATTCTCTTCCCACGTCACTTCCTGGCAACAGCCACATCCTGTCAAAAGAGGCTGATAGGAGAATCACCGTACAGTCTGGCACCTAACAATGTCATTAACAAGAGCCGAAACATTGTTCAACACTGTGTCTGTCGCTGAAATGTTTTCATGTTTTTAACTGGAGGCACGAAACTTCTTCGTCTTTCGTTTTCGGTCCAAGAGGTAAAATTAAAGTTTGCATAATTTCTTTTACAATAAAACGATCATCCCATGTGGTCCATTCACTTTAAAACACACTCGCTCGTTGACCATTTGCACAGCAGACTACTGTTGCTCGTTCGTTGTCACAAACGCTTTCTCCTAAGAGCAAACATGTTACATTTTATTCAAAGACATTTACAATGCACGACTCTAGTAGTCAAACAGCCACGTTGTCTTTTGCAGGTATGACTGTCACCTGAAAGCGCAACTACCGCAACAGTGTAGCCCATCGCATAAGCCGCTCATCTTCAGTCTTGGCCTTTCTTTCTGGCACAGTGCAGGGGTTGGTGACCAGTGTCAATGGGCAGGCTTTGCTGTTATTCATTTCCCAGGCAAACTGGAAGACGCTCATTTTCTATCGTATTTTGTATCACTCAGCTGAAATGCTCGCCTATGCAGTGTCACTCAGCTGTAATGCTCGCCTATGCATGCAGTGTAATGCTCACTATCAGCTGTAATGCTCGCCTATGCAGTGTCACTCAGCTGTAATGCTCGCCTATGCAGTGTCACTCAGCTGTAATACTCGCCTATGCAGTGTCACTCAGCTGTAATACTCTCGCCTATGCAGTGTCACTCAGCTGTAATACTCGCCTATGCAGTGTCACTCAGCTGTAATGCTCGCCTATGCAGTGTCACTCAGCTGTAATACTCGCCTATGCAGTGTCACTCAGCTGTAATGCTCGCCCTATGCAGTATCACTCAGCTTTAATACTCACCTATTCTGTATCACTCACTTTTAACACCCGCCGATGCAGCTGGGTGAATGTCTTCACATTGATGCTGCATTGAACTCCGACCTTAACTCTGATGTGCGTCTGTTCAACGTGCCCTGTCTTATGCAGACAGGCATGCAGACCAATCGTTTTCACAAAAGTTTAACTTCAGATTGCTGAATGACCTCTCATAGTTCTGATCCCGCTTGATGTTCTTACATTCGACCTTCTAAGCCCTGTGTGTCGGTACGACCGTATAAACTTTGGCACACACTTTCTGCAACACCCGGCCAACCTCCAGAATTCTTTGACTTCTTTTCTCTGGGTCGGGCATATCTAACTTCTGTATTTCATCCTCGTCAGCTCTTATTGCTCTCCTAGTGATCTTGTTACCAAGAGCGACCGGGATTTAAACCCAAAGAGCGTTTGGATATTTTGACCTTCTACTAGTTGCATTCTTTCTGACGTGTCAGTGTCTTTTCTATCACTTGATCTTTTCCCAAATTTCTATTGCGATCATGACATTGTCCATGAAATTGCTCTTTGACTCCTCACCCAAAGGACAGTATTCCGTCATCATCTTAGTGAACACTGTTCCTGCGCTCTTTAAGCCAGAGGGCATGGTCACCCTCTGGAGTTGTTCTTCAGCAATGGTAAATGCTGTTTTCTCCTTGTCGCTCGTCTACATGGGGTTTTACCTAAACCCTTAAGTAGGATTCTTGCTGTAAAGTGTGGAGAACAAGCTACCTTTTTTAAGGCATGAATTCGGTCATCAAAGACAGTGCGCTGTTTTCTAAAATCAATGCTAAATCTGTTCAGCTCTTTTTTTTTCTCTCTGAAGCGATACCAATGGCGTGTGCATGATGAAGCTGCTGCACCCTGCGTCAATGTAACATCAGCTACAGAACTGGCCGCTTTGAGTTTGGCTTTAGGAGGAGGATATTGTCTCACGTGGGTCGGACCGTAATTCCCTTGATGGATGTCACATCCTGCGAGTGTACCTTACCTGGCAAACCAGACAGTACTGCTGTGAATCTCTTGGCAAAGACGCCTGAGTTCTAGACGTTGCAAGTGACATCTTCAGAGATGTGTACGTTACTGGGGAAACTCATCCCTCCGGAGACAGACCATCAGGAATCTGAGGTGTGTCCAAGACACTTCTAATGCTATAGAACACATCTCAACGGCCAAAACCAGTTGATCCACCCGTGTGATAATATTGCTTCAGTACGTTTGCATAGTATTGCATGCTACCTACCTGTACTCTGTAGTCACAATCGTCGATGGTGTCAGTGACTATGTACGGCCCTTTCTGTGCCCTTTGCAATTTGTCGTTCATGTTCAGCAGCAAAATGAAAAATTTTTCTCCAACTTGAAACTTTCTGAATTTGACTTTGCAGTTGAAATTAAATTTGACTTTGCAGTTGAAATTAAATTTGGCTTTGCAGTTGAAATTAAATTTGGCGTGCTGCCTACCCGCTAACCTCCAAGTTTCTATACCTTTTATGCTGGATTTTTTTTCACTCTTGTTCGTCAAGTTTACTGCGAAGTGAAAAGTCTTTTTTCTATTGTGAGTGTGCTCTTCTTTCATTCATAATTCTTTCAAAATGTATATGGAGCCACGACTATTCTTCGTGATGCAACATCACGAATAGAAAATATCCAAGCATTTTTTTGGCCAAAACTCCCTTATTGCAAAATCCTGTTCTTTGAGCTCTTCTTCACAGAGATATTTGAGCATGGTTTTCATGGTGTCAAGAAATCTCTCGACCAGGTCATTCCTTTGAGCATGTCTTGATGACGTCTTTAATCCCTTAACACGTAAAAGCAGGTTCATTTTGAGGGCAAATTTGCCACAAATTGAGATTCTTTGTCCATGGGTATTTCGGGTAGAATATCCAGACGTATCAATGTCTAACATATGGCTTTCGTTACGTCTTCTCTCTTTACTATTTTCAGTGGGTTTTTTTTTACTCCAAGAACCTGCTAACAAGATCTATTATGGTTATGATGTACAAATGCCTTTTTTTTTTTCAAGCACGTGTTAGTATGACCTATCAAATGGATGGTGTCTCTTTCAAAAGCACAGTCAGTGACTGGAATCTTTTCCAGGGAAACCTAACATATGGCTTTTGTTACGTCTTCTCTCTTTACGATATTCAGTGTTTTTGCCCCCAAGAACCTGCTAGCATGATGTACTCTGGTCATGATGTACCAATGCTGTTCTTTCAAGCATGTGTTACTAGAACCTAGCAAATCGATAGTGTCTCTTTCAAAAGCACAGTCAGTGATTGGAATCGTTTCCAGAGGAACCGTCGTCGTTGATGCCTTCTGATCTGAGTCACAAGATGGCGGACATCGTTACAAAAGTGCCAGCCAAACAAAGTCATTCCAAATCCTCTGTTTTTTGTGACTTCCAGGGCACCAAGTATTTGGATGGCGGATGCCATCCTCAGTACTTCTTGACGGAATTTCTTTTGGAACTACAAAGTGCTTCTGCTTTTTTTTTTTCCGTTGGGGAGGAAATAGGGTATATGGTGCCATGCTACTACTCATAAGGGACAGTAGATCCTGATTCTATGCTCCGACTCCTGCTCTGTGTTTTCAGATCTGCTAACTCTGTCTCTCTCCTCTCCATCCCCCCCCCCCCTCTCTCTCTCTCTCTCTCTCTCTCTCTCTCTCTCTCTCTCTCTCTCTCTCTCTCTCTCTCTCTCTCTCTCTCTGTCATCCCGTTCTTCTTTTCTTTCTGCCCTTTCTCTTTTTCTGACCTTTTCCTCTATTATTTTCTTTTTCTGCACTGTTTTCTTTCTTTCTCTGTCCCTCCTATCCCTGGATGCTACGTTCTGAGATGCTTCTAATGTGAAGAGCACCCGCCTCGTGCCTTTCCGTGGGCTTTTGCAACAACAAGAGTGCGCTCCTATTCGACGTTTCCTTGGTCTGGATATAGTTGCTGTCACACACGTGAACTGAGCGCAAAAATAAAAGTAATGAATCCCAGAGCAAAACCTCAGTATTGCCATGCGTTTTCCGTTAAAAAAAAAAAAAAAAAAATGTGGAACAAGTAAAATCAACATTCAGTCTGATCGAACGTCACCTTTTTAGATCGTCTTTTGATCTAAGACTAAACGTTAGCGCTTCTAATCATATTTTGCAGGCATGCCAAACTTGTGCGCAAGCGTCATGGACAATAGCTTCTGTCAAAAAAAAAAAAAAAAAAAAAAAACACACCGCTGAATCAACAGAAATATTATCAAAAGACTGATCTGGCACTTTGATAGCTTTTACTGTTTGATAGCGCTATCATGTCGGGGGCAGCTCCCGAAGGCCCCATCCGCTGAGGAAATCTCCTAGCACCATCTCCTAACAGCCAGCAAGGCGAGGCAATGCACACCAAATGAAACCAAGCAAGCAAGTAAATGCAAGCTGGAGCACGGACAGCATTCAAGATACCACTAGTTCCTGGCATGTCGGTCCCTTTTTGCCCAGTGGTGTTCAGAGTTTCCATCCTTCACAAGGATTTTCACCGACGGTTCCAATGTTGAGAAGGTTGTTGCCTCTGCTGTGTTTTGTGCAACAGATCCACCTCGGAGGTGTTCTAAACATAATCCCACTGACAGCGCCATCTACACTGCTGAGTTGTTAGCCTTTGTCCTGGCTCTTGAAATGGTCTCTAAATCGAAACATAAAGATTTCCTCATTTTGTCGGATTCCCTTTGTGCTTTGTAGACCATTTGCCAGCTGTAACCTCAGACACTTTCAACTGTTTAAATTTATTTGAACGGTACAACTTTCTGAAATGAGATGTATACGACATAGTTTTTGCATGGGTTCCCAGCCATATGGGTAATCAAGGCAACGAGATGGTTGATCAACTTGCCAAGAGTGCCACAAAAAAGGGTTGGCAGATTGTCAGTCCCTCACACTGATCTGAAGCCCAAGACATAGGCTCATGTCAAAGACGTCTGTCAAAAGGAATGGAACTCGCAGACGGATAACAAATTGTAAACACCCGTCCAAACCTGAAAGAGTTTTGACCCATGTACCCGAGGTGGCCGTAAAGAAGAGACAGTTTTGTGCCGTTTGCATACAGGCCACTCCTTGTACACCCATTCTTATCTTTTAAAAGGTGAAGAGGCTGCTTGGTGCATTCCATGTCATGTTCCACTCACAGTGAAACATATTTTTTCAGAGTGTGTGGGATTTGCATGATGTGAGACAAAAACATTTCACAGCAGACTCCTTAAAAAAAACCTTGTTTGGTGTCCAGCCTAAAGTGATCTTTTGAATTTCTGAGAGGGGTGGGGGGGGGGGGGGGGGGGGGGGTTTAATGTTTTTCATCTGATCTCAGATTTTACAGAAGAAAGATTTTCAACGAAGGTTCTGGTGTGTTTTTAGAAGGTGTATTTTAAAGGGTTGTGTGAATATTTTTTTTGATGACCTGTGAGTTGACTTCAACGCGATGACAGCCCTGTTACGGCCCTTTGCGATCGGCTGGGGGTGTAGGCAACCTTACCTTACCTTAGTGTGCAGAGACGAGTAATGAAACTAGTCTGCAGCACCAGTGTGACCTGTGGCGGCACAGAGGGGTTGCAAACACACGCACAGGTCTACCCGAACCGCATCACGTCCGTGAGGGGAAAGGGGTTACCTTCTGATGCCTGAAGCCCTGGCTGAAACAATCAAACTCAATTTCGTCAACCGCCGAGAACAAACTGACACTGAGCAGCACACTCTGTGGCAAGACACCGCATACACAATGAGGCAAAACATGCTGGGAACCAGGAAAGGCTGTCGGGAGCATCTTAAACACATGGTGACACTAGTTTCTAAGCATGCAGCATTTCAAGGAGAGAGACCACAAGCTTACTTTTTCCTGTCTTCTCTTCAGTGCCACATCAGTGGTGTCAGCCTGACACCGCTCTCCCATTCCCGCCCTTAATCACACCCTTGCTTGTCCCTATGCTGCTCTGACAACGCCAACCCACAGGGAGAATCAGTACCAAGTTATCAAGAGGCTGCACACCAGAGTAGTAGACACTGCACATCTGCTAAGTCACGTCTACAATAGTTATGAGTTGTCATTTCTTTGTGTATAAATGTCTTCTCAGAGTGTGTGAATTAAATGTACATGAAAACAAATATATGAAATACATCCATACATTATTAAGTGAAATTGGTTTGATAAGTTTCCGGCTAAATCATTATGGTTTAAAGGGAAAGTAAAAAGATGCCTTAAAGATAGTTTCATACATACCTGGTACACGCATGTTGACAATGATGAATTATATATCAATTATAGAATGTTTAAAACATCATTTGGTGTTGATCCATACTATCTAGTTTTACCACAGAACTACATGGTTACTATGCTCAAATTTAGAACACAAATAATAATTTACCTGTAAATAAGCTACGCTATGCTGGCACACCTAGGTGTGATAGAATTTTTGACAAATGTGCTATGCATGATATTGCAAATGAATTTCATTATTTGTTCGTGTGTCCTTTTTCTGATGCAGAAAGAAAAAAAAAATCACCCGCGATACTTCTTTGTTCGGCCGAATGCTGTTAAATTCAACATTTTGTTTGCGTAAAAAAAAAAGGATATTCTTATTAAAGCCAATCACAGAAATATGAAACCATAGACCTGAAGCGAACCAAAAGAAAGAAGCAAATTACACGTGGCTGTCGAAGGTGATCAACTTTCGTACGCGACCATCTACGAACGAAAGAACAGAGCAGGAAAGATGGCGAGAAGTATAGAGCAGAAACGTGCAGAATGAAAAAAAGTAACAGAGTTGACGAGTGTGGGGAGAAGAAGCAGAGCAGAAGAACAGCAGAGTGGAGGAAGCATGAGGAAAAGAAAGGCAGAAGAAAGAAATTCGGGAAAAAAAGGATTAAGGACTGAAACTTATGGAAGGAAGAAGAGAGCAGAGGAAAACAGGGTGGGAAACATGGAAAGAGGAAGAACAGAGGAAGGGGTGGGGGGGTGGGGGAGGAGTACAGCAGTGTTGTGAGGGGAGAAGCGAGTGACAACCGACAGAAAGTGCCTGGAAGGAAGAGGAGCAGAATGGGGGAAAATGGGATGAAGGCCTGCAGAGGGAAAAACACCGGAGTCGTGAAAATAAGGTTGAGTATGGACAGAAGAGCATAGAACATAAAAGAGAGTGCTTGAGTGTGTGGGGTGGGGGGGGGGGGGGGGAGGAGGAGTATAGTAGGGGTGCGGAGGGGAGGAAGAGATAGCAGGACAGCAAAAGAAGAGACCCGAGTGACTCAGAATAAATAAACAAGATCACAATAGAAGAGCAAACGGAACAAAGATGTAAAAGAACAAAACTCTGGCATCAGTACAGACACATAGCTTAGCATCGAGAAGAGTGAGGAAGGACACAAGAACTGTTTAGGTGATTCGCTTGATTTGCGTCTGTCTCTGAGAAAATGCTGGGCTTTGTTTTCCGTGCAGACACTACCACAAGTCACGAGCCTAAAGGAGGCCTCACGACAGTACCTTTAGACATCGGTGACTATTGTCCAGATGTAGACTATCTCATTAGACCGTACAACGCAAATGTAACATTTCTACAGAAAAATGTGTCGGCTTGTGACTTCTTGTCTTTGCGACAGTTTACAGCAAACAGGGAGTGGTGTATGGGGTGTGTGGTGACTCCACTGAATTCTGTAACTTGGACATAAGTGTGACACAGGGTATGTATGTGCGTGCTCTTGTTCATCAGCAGGTTTTCTGGTGCAATTTCAGTGACGGGAAAATATGGAAGATGTGTATATGTGTTACGAAAACTAGTCTATTATGATGCTAATCTGGAATGTAATCTTTATGGTCTTCAAGATACTGTTTTCTATTCAACACAAAATTCAGCAGGCATAGTGACGATCAACAGGCCAACAGTTGAAATCAGCATTCAAGCAGTAAAGATCAGAATGTATTCGTACAATACCTCACGAATTATTCTGGATATGTATTGGTACCATACTATCTGCACGGTGTTTCCTTCAAGACAGAAATGGCATCGAACTGTGCCATCATGCTAAGTGTTCAGCAATCGTATGTTTTTCGTCATTGCTCTGTTGCTGGTGAACAGATAGAAGTGACATACAAAAAACACAATTCATCTCGAGACTGTCTTGCTCGTATATGCTCTGATCCTTTTGTACCACCGTCACTGTTTCTGGCCTCTTATCTTAGCATTCGGTTCCCTATCGAGATGGGTTTCTTCTACTGTTCCAAAGTGTCTTTTCTTGTTTTCAATGGCTCAGGACACCCTGAAAAATTACCCAGTGGGAAGTTCAACTGTTCTGTGCGTAATTACTCAGATTTCATCACTTTCTGCAATGCAATCTGAAGACAGAGTGTGAGGATGGACGGGATGAAACAGAACACTGTCCCTTCAGCGGTCCTGGTTGTCGGGGAATGGTGGCGTCCACCAACAAATGCTTCAAACTCTCGTCATCACAAAACTCCGTTTAGATATTACACAAATCTCCTATCAGTGTAAGGCTATTGGTCAGGAAATAGCTTCTGTAAAAACGAAAAAAAAAAGGAAATGCCCTTCGTATTTTCCAAAAGTATTTTCGGTTCGATGTATTTATAGGTTACACTTCAGGTTGGTACTTGGTACCGTTTACATACAGCAAATTCCGTAAATGGTCTGACAAAACTATGATCTACAATATGGATCACTTCACTTATGGTAAAGTTACCAATGTTGACAGAACGATTAACAGTGTCAGTGGACAACGCAGAATTTTAAGGAAAGACCAATACACGCAATAGAAGTAACTGCAGCATTATGCGAATCTAAATCACAGGCATTTGACCTGTTTTCTCGTCAAGTCGTACTGACCAAACCACAACCTGCACCGAACACCTTCACACACACCAGGCAGAGTTTACTGGTTTGTTCACTCAGACATGTGACACACATGTTTATGCATTGTGATCACAGCGGTCATGTGTCAGTACGCGTATCATTCTAGAGGTTTTGCATCACTGAATGCGAGTCTTGAGCAGGATAACATAGTATCATCTACTGGAAGAAATACTGAATGTGTACACGGCCCGTTCGTTTGTAATGCTGGTGTTACATCCGTGCATTACACTTTAGTGTGTGACTTTAGACAGGACTGTCCAGACAATAGCGATGAATCATTTTGTGAGCATTTTTTTCTGTCAAGGCTTTGAGTGTTCTAACGGTCGGTGTGTGTTACGGGATCAAACGTGTAATGAATTCTCGGATTGTGGGGACGATTCTGATGAGGTTGGTTGCTCTTCAGCTGAAAATTACATTCCGTTCCAAGATGTCCAGTCGAAGCAGAGAAGTCACATTAACCTAGACGGTACAGGTTACTTTATACAACAGGCGATGAAGACCGAACAGCCTTGCCCTGACACTCATTATCGATGTCTGTCTGAGTGGCTGTACTGTCTTCCTGTCTATACACGATGCAATGGATTTTCCGACTGCGTGTACGGAGAGGATGAGCGAGGCTGTAGTGAGGACCACTGTTCTGGTTTTTACCGGTGTCGGGCGTCCACAGTTTGTATCCATAGTGATCATCTGTGTGATGGCTGGGGCCAGTGCCCGCAACGCGATGACGAATTATTGTGTGATACCACATGTCCTGAAGGTTGTCAGTGTCAAGGTCACTCGTTTCTATGCAGAAATGCATTTCCGGTGGACCTCTTTCCACAGCTCCGGTATGTGGACGCTTCGCGATCGGGAATGTCACTGGATGATTTTGACTCAAAGAAATTCATGATCCATCTTACTCTGTCGCATTGCTACATTTTCAATGTGTCACGCATACAGCTTCTTAACCTGCAGTACATTGATCTCGCAAGTAACAACTTAAAATATCTTGACATGTCCATTTTCTTTGAGCTACGGAACTTGAGAACACTGCGACTGGCAAAAAACCCCATCAGGTCCAATACGAAAAACAAAATGACAAGAAATATTCATTACTCACTAATGAGCCTAGATATATCTGGAACAAATTTCAATGTACTCAACAGTGAGTTCCCTGTTTTCTTGCCTTTGTTAATCTCTTTGAATATGTCCTGTTCTGCCATTGAAATTATTGGAGCTTCAGGTTTTAAGAATATGCCACACTTGCGTAAAGTGGACATTACATTTAACCCAGTTAAAGATTTCCCTTTGGATTTATTATCAAAGTCCGATCACCTGGAGAATGTCTTTTCTTCACACTACAAGTTCTGTTGCGAAAACTTACTTCCAAAACAGTCGGGTGAAGTAAAGTGTTCAGCTCCCCACTCCATTCTCCCTTCATGCACAAAACTGATGCCAACTGAAATGTACAGAGTTCTCTTCTGGATGGTCAGTGTCTGCGCTACGTTGGGAAATTGGGTCACCTTCGTTAGTTTCTTCGTTATCAAAGGATATTTCAAAAGCAATTCGTTGATGATAGCGAACTTGTTTTTTGCTCAGTCTTGTATGGGTTATCACGTTATCATGGTTGTAGCGGCCAGTGAGATATATCATCATGATCGTTACCTCCTCTTTGAAAAGATATGGATCAGCAGCCTGCCCTGCAAACTGGCTGGGTTTTTCTTTTCTATCTGTCCACTGAAGTGTCACTTTTGATCATTGGGTTGATCACCATGGACCATGTCATAATCGTTTGCTATGGTAAGGACTCTTGTACATTAAAGAAAACTTCGATGACATCAGCATTTATAATGCCATGGTGTGTTGGAGCCGTGATATCCTTAATCCCATATCTGCCCGGATTGTCACGGTGGGGACTTCACGGCCAGTCTGGTCTGTGCCGCCTGGCTCTGTTCAATCAATGTAAGTCTGACCAGGAATTCCGATGGTTCTATGTTGCCGTGACCATAAACTTCATCATTTATTTGACAGTGTTGACAGGCCAGTTTGTCATTTACAGACACACGCCTAAATTCAGAACCATGTTCAATTCGTCAATCAAGGCATGTGTATTCTGCCACCCATGTGATACGAAAAATTTGGCGACCGTAACACAGCGCGAGCTGGCTTACTCTGGCCCTCGTGTTGGGGACGGCTACAAGCGGTAATGAAACATTGAAGAAGACCGGAGACGCCATTGTTGTGTTCGGGCTACCACTTGGCTCCGCTCTCAGCCCGTTTAGCTACTGGTGGACAGTGGTCATGCTGCGACGACAGAAAAAATGGAAGAGAAAGTACTAACACTGTTGAAATCACGACTGGTTGTGTCCAGAAAACAGCCCGTCAAACAAGAAATCAAGTAAGACAGACAGATTTCTCACGAACAAATGAAAATAATGAACTAGTCGATCCCATTAATTATTCGGTAATTATGAAAATTTAGCTTGGGAGCTACGTAGACGCATGCAAAGTAATACATGACCACATGCTTTCCTCTTCATATTTGACTCGTCGTGTAATGCCTATTCCTCAACCTCAAAGTCATGGTTGCCTAGGTATGCCTAACGACTCCCTGAACATCCTTCCATCTGTGGCCATTCTCCGCATCCCATGTACAGCTATCCACGAACGGGCCTGTCCATTTTTTCCCCTTTTTCTTCCCCCTCCCCCCAAATCAGACTTTTCAAATTTGTCCTTCCAATTCACCTCCCTGTGGACTGTTTTCAATCCCTTTTGAACCAATAGCACCCCCTGACTCTATTAAAGACTCAACAACTGTAACATGGTGCTCTGTCACAATGATAAAGATGTTCAAGTAGCATTTTGGTCAATAGCACGTCTTACTCTATTAAAGATCTCGACAACTGTGTGTGTGTGTGGTGTGTGTGTGTGTGTGTAACATGCGCCATCGCGCGGTTTACAGATAACACCTTGCATGTGCTACTTTTTGAAGCAAGTGTGAATTCGCGCTGCGACGCACTTTCTTAGCACTGGTGTTGTCTGTACCCTTGCGGCCAGGACCTTGCACTGAATCTCTAGTCTGTGATGTAGATCTTAAGGTTCTGACAGCTTTAAGCTCCCGGTCTTTCTTCACTTTATTCATGCCCTTGGAGCTGGCAGTCGATTTCATCTTGCCACCGATCTCCATGTCACACACCTGAACTGTTCGTCAAGGCCCTCAATAAAATGTGACAACTGTTCTTCAGTTTCAGGTCGTCTTCACAGTGTAAAAATGAAAGTTGGTGGTTGTCATGCTACAAATAGTGAGCGCCTTTTGTTGTTTCGTGGTGTGTGTCACTTACTAGCCATGTTGGGAGAACTGGAAGTGTTCACAGATCCGGCGATTTTGTCTAGCTCTGAGAGATGTCATGACTGTGGCAATAAAGGACTGCGCTTGCGCCAGTATCTTACGGGTGTGTTGAATGTACGCTTGAGATCTAGCGATACAGATTGTTCTGCTACAATAGGCGTTTCTCGCACAACATGTTTCAGCTTAATCTTGTTGAGATTGTTTCTAGGACTTCAGTCTTAGCATGTTGTTAATACAGTCTAACACGGTGAAAATAATTCATTTGTCATAGTTTTTTTTCTTGTTGTGTGATGGAGGTGAATTTGTGCCTATACAATCTCCTTAGAAGACACGTGCTATCTGAACGTGTGACCCACAGGTGTGTTGACACGCTCTGTGCCCATAATTCAGATTCACACGTGACAACACAAATAACAACAGGATTCATGTCAAATAGTACAAACTATCTTGAGGGTGCTTAGAAGATTTGAAAACAGAAAAATAAAACTGAACAAAAATCTTCAACGTTTCGATCAAAGACCGTCCTCAGGACTTGTGACATATGTGGGTTTTTTATGTCACGCGTCCTGAAGACGGTCTATGACGTGATAGAGATTTTAGTTCAGAGAGAGAGAGAGAGAGAGAAGTTTTGCAGCAGGGGGGAAAAACAAATGCAGGCTAACAATTCCTCCATCACTATGGTAATGACTTGGCAAAGACGGAGAACGCAATGTATTTGTGGTGGTGGTGGTGGTGGTGGTGTGTGGTGTGTGTGTGTGTGTGTGTGTGTGTGTGTGTGTGTGTGTGTGTGTGTGTGTGTGTGTGTGTTACACTGCGCAAAGTATGAACAAAGTGACCATTTCTTTTCTGCGTTTGACAAATAAACCACATACTATGTGATCTGGAGCCCAGTAAATACAAAGGTCACAGGAATGGTATGGGGATGCAAGACTCATGTTTGGCACTATGCAAGATTCAGCGGTTAGACAGCTTTTCAACGAAACGTTCAGTACAAGGTAATTGACGAAAAAAAAAAAAAAGCTACAAATCCGTTGTGATAGGTGGACGGCTCGTCAAACTAACAGAAACCAAGCACCCCTGGGTCATGATGAACCCATCGACTGCTAACCGTCATGTGTGCATTTAGGTGTGAGACTGTGGCCTCATTGTCATAGGATGGGGCAGACAGACTGCTCTACAAATCACGACTGTCTGTCTTGTCTTGTTCGACATGGGAACAAACCGTGTCTGCACAAAGTGAATCAGGTGCATCTTTGAGGTGGTCCTGAAGAACTTCCGTACACACCGACCTGCCCTTGTTACACGTCATCTGTCTGATTCACGTGATTTTACCCAAACAAGCCGTGTCTTACCGATACGTGTGAATCTTGTGAACTAAAAACATTATCACGTTAAACGTTATTCTGTCCAGACTTCAGTTATATTTTCCTTTATCTTCTCAATTTTAAAATATTGAAGTTATGTGCAGAGAAACTTGAATGGAGAATAAAAGTGTAGTTGGGGGAAAAAAAAAAAAAAGCAACAACGTTATCACGCACTTTCGTTTCCAGTGAGAGTGAATGTGAAGCTTTGCAGTTGATCATGGCACCGTGTGCTCTGTTAGTATTTCAAGAACATCGAGGAAAAATTTTTTAATGTCCATGGGAATAAAGTCTATGATCTTGACTAATTCGTAGACACTGTAACTAATGCTTAAGAATACTTTTATGTCTTCTCCAAAGCTGGGCCTCCACATCTTTGCCAACAGGCAGTAAATCAGCAATTTTAATCTAATGGATGAGATCAAGAAAACAAAGACCTCACATACTGGCACACTATTTGGCAAAATCACTTGCGAACATTATGAGTTATCTTGTATTTTGAAACCTCAAATACTGGCACACTATTTAGCAACATTACTTGTCAACATTATGAGTAATCTTCAGTTTTGGAATATATACTGTAAGTGTTTCATTGTGTAATTTCCATACACAGATTGCTCATGGACTAGCCAACATCAGATACTACTACTTTCTTCTTTTTTCAATTCCAAAGTTTACTGACAGGTCCAAAGCATCCAACTTTGTTGTTTAGTGGCCTCTGAGTTGTAGGTTGCTTCAAAGCATCCAACTTTTGTCGTTCACCTACCAAATCTAAATGTCCTTCTTTCTGAATTAAAATGTAATTTCTCTCTCTCGCGCGCGCACGCACGCTCATGCACTCTCACACACTCTCTCTCTCTCTCTCTCTCTCTCTCTCTCTCTCTCTCTCTCTCTCTCTCTCTCTCTCTCGCGCTCTCACTTACAGACTGATTGATTGATTGATTGATTGATTGAGAGAGAGAGACATACGGACAGACAGAGGCAGGGACAGATTGATTGACAGATCTTTAATACGCAAGGATGAAAGATTTTAGGCCAAAGCCTAATCTTACAATCAGTCTTTGTCATTTATACATTATTTCAAGACATATCATTCAAACTGACAATTCAACATAGCAACACTGTAATCTTATTCTACGATGACAAGCAGACTATTAATAAACGTCATGATAAGATGGTGGGCCGTCAAACATAAGAAATAAACAAACAGACAAGCAAACAAACAAAAGCACAAAGAGAGAGACGTTGAACGATGGGGGAGGGGGGGGGGGGAGGGGGGATGGTAGGTAGGGGGAGGAGAAGAGGATGGCTTACAGGGGGGGGGGTGGGAATGGGGATGAGCGATTTAATGGAGTAGGGTACATGTTTAGACGGTGTATTCAAAGTGTGGTTTACAGAAAACTTTTCGAAGAATGGACGTTGATGATTTTAGTGGAATTATCAACTTATTGAGAAATTTTAAAAAAAAATAATTCGGAAGATTCCGCTCCAAAATGTAGACAAACGAATTACAAAGACAAACACGACGCGTTTTCGACCTCTTAGGTTTCTTCAGGCAAGATGCACAACACTCAAGACAACGAAAATGAACGAGCTTCATCCAATCCGGCGCAAGATGGGCATTTGCAGCTAAAATTATTATTATTGAGACATAAAATGTGTATGTAAGAGAGAGAGAGAGAGAGAGAGAGAGAGAGAGAGACAGACAGACAGACAGACAGACAGACAGACAGACAGAGACATATAGACACAGACAGAGAGAAACAGAGAGAGAGAGAGAGAGAGAGACAGAGCATGACAATGACAACGGCGGTTTATACACGAAAACTTTGATCCCCTCTGAAGAGGGTCGGATCTATAAAGCGTAGATGACCGAATTTATTCATTAAATCTCATACTTTCCCCCAGATACAAGCAATCCTCTACCATCCTTGCTACCACTGTAGGTCAGATATAGTGTTCTCGTACCAAAGCAAGAAACAGTTTGTTAAATCTTATCCTGCATAAGATGAAAATCCTGCTTTGTCTGGCCGACTGAGTCGGCTAGTTTTTTGTTGTTTTGTTGTTGTTGTTGTTGTTTTTCTTTAATTAATTTTCGCTGTACTGTAAGAATGCAGCAGCAGCAGCAGAACAGCAAAACCTCTTCCTTCCGATTTCTATAATGTGTATTACAATAGTCAGATGCAGTCGTATTATTCATATTACTATGGCAGTCATTTTATTCATATTACTATGATCAGATATATTGATTTTATTTTTTACAATGGGGTAGAGATGTGTCATGTAATTCGTGTTACTATGATCAGACGCAGTCATGTAACTTACATTCAACGCCCATCTCGCGCCGATTTTGACAAGTGATGGCTCGTTTCTTCATTGTCGTTGTCCTGAGTGTTGTTTATCTTGCCTGGAGAAGATCTAAGAGGTCGAAACGCGTCGTGTTTTGTCCTGTAATTCGTTTGTCCATGTCATCTAGCGGAGTTAGTTCAAGTACCTTTAAAAATTACATTACAATGGTTAGATGTCATGCAATTCATACTGATGTACTTAAAATAGTCATGTAAGTAAGTAACGCTTTATCGGATGTAGTCATGTGACAACATTTTTTATTTACTGTAGTCACATGTACTCAACTAATTCCTTTTAATGGCCATGTAGTGATACGATTAATACTACCATGGTCAGATGTGATCATGCTATTCGTATAACAAGGGTGAAATGTTGTCACATACTTCATGTGATTAAGGTCAGATGTTATATAATTCATAGTACTGTCGTCAGGTGTGTACACGTAATTCGTGTTAATGTTTGTGTGTGCGTCTCTCTCTCTCTCTCTCTCTCTCTCTCTCTCTCTCTGTGTGTGTGTGTGTGTGTCTGTGTGTGTGTGTGTGTGTGCGTGCTCTGCGTGCGTGTGCGTACGTGCGTGCTTGCATGCGTGCATGCGTGCGCGCGTGCGTGCGTGCGTGCGTGTGTGTGTGGTGTGTGTGTGTGTGTGCGTGTGTGTGCGTCTGCGTACGTGCCTGCGTGTGTGTGTGTGTGTGTGTGTGTGTGTGTGTGTGTGTGTGTGTTGAGGGGGACGGAACGATGAGTGGGTAGAAGGTGATGGTAAAAAGGTGGAGAGGAATGTGACGAGCGTGTGCGTGTGTGTGTGTGTGTGTGTGTGTGTGTGTGTGTGTGTGTGTGTGTGTGTGTGTGTGTTGAGGGGGACGGAACGATAGGGTGGGTAGAAGGAGATGGTAAAAAGGTGGAGAGGAATGTGGACGAGCGAAGATCTGTCATATACATACAATGTATTGATTTAATTTCTTGTCGTAATCATAGCGTTCGTTCGGTAATGTGTTTATTTCTCTATTAGATTTCTCACTTGTGTTAGATGATACTGACTTTTTGATGAGGAAACACACTGTTGAACTCCAATGGAAGGCGAAGGATGAAGCAGACACAATCTCTGGCATCTCCTGAGCAGCCTGGACAGTGCAATTTAGAGATGCCTCATCGTTAGTCCGACATTGTTCCCGTTGGAACTTGCGAAAGCTCGTCGAATAGCGTGAGCTGAATATTATTTTCTATTTAATGCGTAATGATAGCAAGATTAATGCTGCTGTTGCTGCTGTTACAACAACAACAGCTACTACTACTACTACTACTACTACTACTACTGCTGTTGCTGCGGCAGCTGATAACAACAACAATGACAATTATTATGATAATCATTATAATGATGATGATGATGGTAATGAGAATAATGGTAATAACAATCATTAAAGTAATAATGATAATGATAATAATAAAAGTGAAGATAATAATAATGGTAGTAATCATAAGGATGATAATGAAGATGACTTAAAATTAAGTGGGCACCATATCCTAATCTGAATAGCTCAAGGCACAGTATAAAGTAATTTGAGAGAACGAAGAAAGGAAGAAATAAGAAAGAATCAGAGAGAGAGAAACGAAATGCACTTGCACTACTTAAGACTTTTGTGCGTGTCACACACACTCACGCACACACGCACACACACACACACACTTACTAAGGGAAATGGGAGTGGGGGAAGCAAGCACGCATACATACGTACATAGGCCTACATACATACATGCATACACATATGAATATCATGTTCTGGGTTTGTTAACATAAAAAACCGCCTATATTTATAAATAACAAACATACAAATAATAAGCAATATGAGGCAGCCAAGATAACTTAAAAGTGCACATGTTTACATATATAAAAGGGGGCTAAGAACTATCAATAAATCGATCAGAAAAAAAAAGCAAAAAACTTCAATCCAAGAAAGCATGTGGCTCCTGCACCACGATTGTAAAGGGAAATAATTGCGCTTAAGATGTCACCTGGTAAGGAGATCGTTACAGACCCTTACCTCCCTTAGTCCGTGACGAGAGAGAGAGAGAGAGAGAGAGAGAGAGAGAGAGAGAGAGAGAGAGAGAGAGAGATCTTAATTCTCAAGGGTGAAGATTTTTAGGTCAAGGCCTAGTCCTGCACTCTGTTCTTGTCATGCATACGTCATTTCAACACATAGCATTCATAGCATCACTGTAATTCTATAGTGACGATCAGACTGTTCATAAATGTAATAATGACATGGAGGGTAATCAAACAGAAAAAAACCAATAAGGAATAAAAGTAAACACAAGGAATAAAAGTAAACACACACACACACACACACACACACACACACACACACACACACACACACATACACACACGCACGCACGCGCGCACGCACACACACACACACACACACACACACACACACACACACACACACACACACACACAGAGACAGGTAAGTGGGGAGGGGGGGGGGGGACAGGGACGGGGAGAGAGAGTGGGAATGAGGATTAGAGGTTAAATGGTGTAGGTTACGTGTTCAATCAATGTGTTCAACACATGGTTTACAGAAGACTTTGCAAATGGACGTTAGTGACTTTAATCGAATAATCAAATTATTGAGACATCATTTGTGCATATGAATGTTTCCTGAAATCTTTTAACGTCTTCGTATTTCGTAGACTCGGTGGAAGTGATTTCCAGATATATGGTCAAAAAATAAGCTAGGTGTGTCTTGTCTCGATCGACCAATGCGTTGGTAGGGGAAAAAAGGATTTCTTCGAGCTAGAAGAACAGTTCAGTCTTGTAAAAATGGCATTGACATAACATGGCATGGCATCTGACGCTTTTTTTTTTTTTTTTAACATAAAATCATACCTTGTTGACTTCAAATTCTTGACTCAAAGGAAGTGTTTTGCACCTGTTGTTAGAGGTACGGCGGGAAGAAGTGGCTTTGTTGCACGTCGGTGGAGAGAAGTGGACATCATTATTCCCATCCCATATTGTTGAAGTCTTAATGACATGTGACGTCATATGTGCGCTGAAGAAAAGTTTCAAGTGCGGTAGTGTTGACTTAGAGCTATAATTGAGATCATGGGGAAAAGGTTCGGTTTTATTTATTCATTTTTTTTATTTATTTTTATTTATTGTTGTTGTTTTGTTTTGTTTTGTTTTAGAAGATCTTGCATAAAGTATAAAGACAAGGCTGCCATTTCAATTCTTTATCTATTCTTTTCCCCCAAAACACCATGCTCATCTACCTGTTCAGTAGATGCACCATTCAACTGAAGTTTTAAGCAAAGAGGAGCGAATTGGTGCTTTGAGAGAGAGAGAGAGAGAGAGAGAGAGAGAGAGAGAGAGAGAGAGAGAGAGAGTTGACTGACTGACTGACTGACAGGTCGATTGATTGGCTACTTGACTGATTGATCGATGGATTGATTGATTTCTGATTGATTTTTATTTCTAAGGGCAACAAATAAGCGAGCAATTGTTTCTTTTTCATCCGGCTCTAGAACCGCTAAAAGACTAAGCGTGACTACCAATTAACTAATGACTAGCGAATTAATCTTACGGAATTTATAACAAACATACATATCTTTACATTAGTCAAATACATTAAAATTCACCATGAAGTGTATGTTTGAATGAGAAGTGGCCTGGGTCTTATGACTCCTTGTATATTTCTGCTCGCTGTTGCAGGCACTATCCGGCCTAAGCCTATCTTTTGTGGAGCGGTGCCCAATCTGTATGGAGACCTGAATCAATGTGTGTAAGTACACACACACACACACACACACACACACACACACACACACACACACACTCATATACACTTACATACACACACCCACAGTCTCTCTCCTCTCCTCTCTGTCTCTCTCCCTCTCTGTCTCTGTCTCTCTCTCTCTCTCTCTCTCTCTGTCTCTCTCTCTCTCTCTCTCCCTCTCTTTCTCCGCCCGTATCCGTCTCTCTCACATGCCACTTGACATACAACAATTGGGGAAAAAAAAGGTTGTTGCCATTTTGAAGGTTGTGGTCAATATCTCTTATTCTCAGCAACCCAGGCGGTCACGTGGTGCCTAGTGACTCCCTCTGACATTTCCCGCCCTTTCTGTCTCTCGGAGCCGAGCATCAAATTACCGGAAAACGGAAGTCATACAGACAATTGATTTGGATAATCAGGCAAACAACCGCACGGCGATTGTCTTTCACAACGAACGCTTTCGAAATTAAAGCATATCCGCGTGCGTACTCTTGTCGATGGATGTACATCCAAAATTGCACAACTTCACCATTATGCGAACGAACAAGCATGTGGGCTAACAGACAGACACACACACACACACACACACACACATATATATATATATATATATATATATATATATATATATATATATATATATATATATATGAGAAACACTTCGCTAACTGCTTGGGGTTCAAAAAAGAATCCAACAGCACCCAGCGAAGGGTAGTAAAATGGGACCAAACGAAAGTGCAGAGAAGAAAAAAAAGTTGCTGAAAAACTAAAAGCATTATTCAAACAGTATAAAGTATAGGAAACAATCTTTGAGCTTTTGCTTGAGGATCCATTCAAGGGAAATCAAAAGATATGGAACAGTCTGAGTGGTCAGCTCTGCTGTTCTATAACCCAAGCATTGTGAGTGGCTAAGAATTGTACAGAACAGCCTTTACTTGGATCTCCTAAGAGATGCAATCTCCCACTGATTGACCAAACAATATAATGTTGAACAATTAAGTAGTGGGGGAAAAACAAGTGCAGACTAATAATTCTTCAATCGATATAGTAATGACTTGGCAAAGATTTAAACTTTCAGAAAGAAAAAAACATAGTTGAAGATGAAGAAAATTGGGGAATACATTATAAATACGAGAAACCCTTCACTAGCTGCATGAGGGAACCGTCGTAATCCCTCTCGAAGGCACATCTATCTGTATTGTCTGCATCTAGGCCTTTCGTCCGCTGGATCGGACTCATCTGAGAGACATAACTGGTTGTGTTCGTGCTCTTGGTGTCAAATAGAGACAAACCACAGTCCCTAATTCTGTGGTGTTCTCACCACCAAGGGTTCAAAAAAGAATCCAGCAGCACCCCCAAAAGCAGCCAGCGAAGGTAGTAAAATGGAACCAAACGAAAGTGCAGAGAAGAAAAAAAAAGTTGCTGAAAAACTAAAAGCATTATTTAAACAGTATAAAATATAGGGGACAATCTTTGAGCCTTTGCTTAATGATCCATTCAAGGATGCAAGGGAGATCAAAAGATATGGAATAGTCTGAGTGGTCAGCTCTGCTGTTCAATAACCCAAGCATTGTGAGTGGCTAAGAATTGTACAGAACAACCTTTACTTGGATCTCCTAAGAGATGCAATCTCCCACTGATTGACCAACACACACACACACACACACACACACACACACACACACACACACACACACACACACACACACACACACACACACATTACACACACACACACACACACACACACACACACACACACACACACACACACACACACACAGAGAGAGAGAGAGAGAGAGAGAGAGAGTTATTAAATCGACAGCTGTTAGGAATTTTTTTTTTCAGGGTCATCTTTCTATATTTTAATACAAAAGGATGAAGTGAAACTTTAGTGAGTAGATGATACCACATCACAAACATCATGGAGTTAGATAACAGACAATAAAAACACAAATGGAAAAACGAATCCAACGCCAATTCCAGTATTCAAAAAAAAAAATTGTCACGAACGACCATGACATTCCCTGCCGCAAGGCAAAAAAAAAAAAAAAAGGAAAGGAAAATTGTTTGAAGTTGTTTTACGTTTTTACTGTTACTGTTTCTTCATTCCTTCTTTTTCTTTCCTTTCTTTCTTTTCTTCCTTTCTTTCTTTTAATGGCGGCCCTGTATGACGATGACGTCAATGCAATGTAGGACTCAGCAGTGACTGAGGAGGCTGTTTTTTGTGTGGGGGCTGCTGGCGATGAGGAAGCAGATGAAAGCCCAGAGTTGGCACCCCCCAGTAATGCTATAGGAGGGGCACTTTCAGCCACGATGAAGCCCAGAGTTGGCACCCCCAGTAATGCATAGGGAGGGACACTTTCAGCCACGATGAAGCCCAGAGTTGGCACCCCCCAGTAATGCTATAGGGAGAGGCACTTTCAGCCACGATGAAGCCCAGAGTTGGCACCCCCAGTAATGCTATAGGGAGGGACACTTTCAGCCACGATGAAGCCCAGAGTTGGCACCCCCAGTAAGGCTATAGGGAGGGGGGGCACTTTCAGCCACGATGAAGCCCAGAGTTGGCACCCCCAGTAATGCTATAGGGAGGGACACTTTCAGCCACGATGAAGCCCAAAGTTGGCACCCCCCAGTAATGCATAGGGAGGGACACTTTCAGCCACGATGAAGCCCAAAGTTGGCACCCCCAGTAATGCATAGGGAGGGACACTTTCAGCCACGATGAAGCCCAGAGTTGGCACCCCCAGTAATGCTATAGGGAGGGGACACTTTCAGCCACGATGAAGCCCAGAGTTGGCACCCCCAGTAATGCTATAGGGAGGGACACTTTCAGCCACGATGAAGCCCAGAGTTGGCACCCCCAGTAATGCTATAGGGAGGGACACTTTCAGCCACGATGAAGCCCAGAGTTGGCACGAGAGAAGGAAAACTGGGACACTGGACGGGAAAGAGCGCAGTGGGGGAAGGAATGGGGGTAGGGGTGTAAAGGGCTGGGGTAGATGGGGGGGGGGGGGGGGGGGGGAGATGGAGTGGGGGGACTGTGAGAGCAATAACCAAACGTAAGGCGATAGGCAGCAATACGAAAATTATGGTGACGGTAGATTTTTTTCATCGCAGCAGTGCAGTAAACTCCCTTTGGAAACCATGACTGCGAGAGTCCAGACACTCAGGATTGCAGTAAAATCGGAAATTGTTTTGAAGGGAAAGAACGGGAAGTGCCGGGGGGGGGGGGGGGGGGGGGGGGGGGGGGGGGGGGGGGGGGGGGGGAGGCAGCCTGAAGTAAACAGTATTTTTTAGAACATACGGTCACTTTTGTCTTTAAACATGAAATTTTTTTCTGGGGGGGGGGGGGGAGGGTATGAAGGGGGGGGGGGGGGGGGGGGGGGGGGACTCTTCTTCCACTCTTTTAAAAATGAAAGTTGAAAGGAGGAGGGAAGAGGGGAGGGGGAAAGATTCTCATCTCTCAAACCTCTATACAAAAAGAGGGGGGAAAAGCTGCTGGGTGGGAAGTGGAGGGGGGGGGGGGGGTGTGTGTGGAGGGGGTGTCTCATCTTGCCAGTGCTGGTAAAAGCAGGGAGGGTGGTGCAGGGTGAGGGAAGGGGGCTCACCTCTCTCATGTTGCCTCATGTCTTTCCTTCTCTGAAAGTGGAGAGGAAGAGGAGGGGGTGGTGGTGGTGGAGAACTCCACCATCCCAATTTGTATGAAAGCGGAAGGCGGGGTGGGATGGGAGTGGGGGTGATAGTGGTAGTGGGGGGGGGGGGGGGGGAGGCGGTACATGCCGTCCATACCTTCGCCTCAAAGAATCAAAAATGATGCAGTATGATGCACCCACAGCCACGATGCTGCCCGTGACAGATCTCGCCCCCAGTAATGCTATAGGGAGGGACACCTTCAGCCACGATGCTGCCCGTGACAGATCTCACCCCCAGTAATGCTATAGGGAGGGGCACCTTCAGCCGCGATGCTGCGCGTGATAGATCTCGCCCCCAGTAATGCTATAGGGAGGGGCACCTTCAGCCACGATGCTGCCCGTGATAGATCTCGCCCCCAGTAATGTTATAGCGAGGGGCACCTTCAGCCACGATGCTGCCCGTGATAGATCTTACCCCCAGTAATGCTATAGGGAGGGGTACCAACGCCACAGGAGAGGACGAAGAGATCGTACATCCAAAGTGATAAGGATCAACACTGGGGAGATGCAATTAGAATGTAACAGGCCTCCGTCCTTCAACCATGTTCTGTCTTTCCACCGTGAGTCGTCGAAATTGAGCCTGTGGTCATCGTCTTATCTTGCTGAAAGAAAAAGAAGAAGAGAAGAAGAAGAAGAAGAAGAAGAAGAAGAAGAAGAAGACACACACACACACACACACACACACACACACACACACACACACACACACACACACACACACACACACACACACACACTCACGCACACACATACACACACACAAAACCGGACTACGAGTCAGAACAGTCGGCAGACATTCAAGAAATGACAGCTTCCACGTGGTGTGTGCATTCAACCACAACAGAATAATGATGCCAAAGCAATACATTATGATGTAACAGAGTTTCCGTGTCATCAAGAAGGTGTCATTGCATGAAAGGTTAGGCTAGTCCCTAATACACTATGGCACATGAAGCCAGTTGCGCATGCGCTAGGCTTAAAACCTTAATCCATAAACGAATAAAAGGGTTGGCACATGGACCCGATGTAGCCGATACCTGATCGACTCATTTATCCAACGCACTGGTCAAGCCTTGGGGGAAAAGCAGTAGGTTTACAATATATATAAACTACATAAATGTACTGGCCCGATGTATGGCTGAACAGAGTCATAAACCAGGGAGCTATTACTTTAAGTGTATAGTAAGTACGGGTTCAGCTTAATTAAACACAAATTTGTATCGGCTAACGGTAACGTAGTTGTGCATGTGTAATTCATCTTAACTTGAGTCAAAACGGTCCTGAAGAACGACTAGTATTTCTTCGGAGAAATTGGAACTGATCTCCCGAATGTTATAAGTAAAACAGACGTCAAATCATAGATTGTAAGCGTTCGCGAACGGCACAGTGACATACAACATACTGGGGTGATACATCCGTCTTTGTTTTGTTTGTTCTTTTCAACGAACAGTCAATGTTATGTTTTTGTTTGTTTGTTTTGCTTCTTTTAGTAAGGCATGAAAGAGTCTAGACATGTTTGGAGGAATCTACTTGATTATGAGTCAGTGTAGGCCTACCCGATATGGTGTCAGATTCGATCAAACTGAAACAGAAAGAAAAGTAACAAAATAAACAGCACTGCTCCAGAACAATTCAAACACGTTTCCTGTAAAGGTCAGGCAGCAGTGTCTCGATCTCCAAATGTCACCATTTCGATCTTCGGGCTCCGTATCTGGCGTGGGATTTGTCACGTCTTGTAGGGGAGGGGGATGGTTTCTTTACATCACGTGACAATGTACTGGCGTTGTCAAATGTTCTGATATGATCTGGCTTGAATGGTCAACTGATTTCTTTCCGTACATCTTCTGTTTCTCTCCAGCAACCCCCCCCCCCCCCCCCCCCCCCCCCCCCCATCCCAAATCCACTTCCTACCATCGCCGCGCATATTCCCACTCTGGGCACACAGCCTTACTCCAGATTTGTTCCGTCGCAACCTTAGCAACAACAGTCCATAGGGAGCAGTCGAGTCAGTGTCAAATCCTCCTCCGGCAACCCGTCGGAGGAGACACTGCACCGCCACCGAGTCTTTCAGGTCGTGTTCAGTGATGTCTTTTCTAATTCAACATTCGCAGGACACCACCAACTAAACACACATTACTGATGACAATGCTTGCATTTTCGAGCAGCCAGAGAGAGTGAACCAGAGGTTGCTACACGTCCATCCAACGTCAATCCACACGGAATGACTGATACCGATGACTGTGACAACACGCTGTGCTATATCATGCCGCTGTACTGTTTCGGTAACAATGACGAACAGAACCGCCATCAACCAATTTTCATAGAAAAAAAAAAAAGACAACTCGTAGAGCATACAGTTTGGCACAAAAACCTCGCAAGCTGTCGCGAACGAAATAGCACTACTGGACGAAATGTCAGGTTTGGAGACGTGACATTTAGAGATACCAAATATATATCATCGTCATACGCACACACACACACACACACACACACACACACACACACACACCCGCGCGCGCGCGCGCAGCGAGAGAGAGGGAGGGAGAGAGAGAGAACTGGAGGAGGGGAGGGGAGATGAAAGGTCCTTTCAAAACAAACCGAGAACATTACGACGTTCGCAAAGACTTTCCCCACCCCACTTATACAACAACCTTACACAAGAAACAACCGCACAATTGAGATTCGAGTGACGCTCTCACGCACTGGAACGTTTTCAAAGGAGTCTGTAAGCTCTTATCTGAACAATGGATCTCTCTCTCTCTCTCTCTCTCTCTCTCTCTCTCTCTCTCTCTCTCTCTCTCTCTGGGAATATATGTTCACTCTCCCCTTCCCCCTCCCTCCCCCCCCCATCCGCACCCACACCCCCTCTCCCCGCCTCCCGGCCCTCGAACCCAAAGCCCAGAAACTGACTCTAATCGCTAAACAGACAAGTAAATCCCCCCCCCTGAAGGCGAAAGCCACAAGAAAGAAAGAAAGAAAAAGAAAGAAAGAAAGAAGTTGGGAAAACCAGAAGAAGGAGAAGAGGATGAAAGGAGAATATAGGGGAAGAGTGTACCTCGGGTACAGGTAGAGGAGAAGGCTGGGAGGAGAGGGAGGGCGGGGAGGGAGAGGAGGGAGGGGGGGGGGGGGGGGGGGGGCGCTCAGCGAGGTGCTGTCACGCACGACCTCGACCTTCCGTGCGGAGAACCAGGTAATCGTTCTCAGCTGCCTTAGTTCCCGGGGGCCCCCAGAGTCATGGTGACGTCATGCGTCATGTCAGTCAGACGTTCCATGGCAGCTACCGTGTGTGTGTGTGTGTGTGTGTGTGTGTGTGTGTGTGTGTGTGTGTGTGTGTGTGTGTGTGTGTTGTTGTTGTTGTGTGTGTGTGTGTGTGGGGGGCGCGGGGGGAGGCACGTGTGTGTAGTGTGTGCATGTGCTGGTGCGCGAAGATGTGGTGTTCGTGTATGTGTGTGTGTGTGTGTGTGTGTGTGTGTGTGTGTGTGCGTGCGTGTGCGTGCGTGCGTGCGTGCGTGCGTGCGCGTGCATGCGTTGTGTGTGTGTGTATGTGTGTGTGTGTGACTGCATGACTGTGTGTGTGTTTTTAACAAGGAAGTGTCTTGCCTGCAGAAGCAAAAGGTAAATGGAGGCAGATAGGGTTTGTCGATCTACATTAGGGTTTTCCCATCCCATCCCACCACGACACCGATCTTAGGAACAAAACAAATCGTTGAGGCTGAAATTTGAATAATTCAATTCTGCAAACTAGTAAATTACTATGGTAGTTCAAGTACTTTTCGACTGACATTTCAGCGAAATGAAATGAACAATTTTGCAATAGCTTCTGAGATCAATATGTAAAGAAAACACGCCACGTAGAGCATTTAAAAACAAGTTATTGTTTTCGATGGCTCGCATGCAAATCATCGACAAGCTGGGAACACTCTGCCTCAGATATCCACTAACAACATTTTAAGATCCTTCATTCATGCCAGAAAAGAAAAATTGCGGAGACAGAATTTATATACGATGAAATAACCGATCCGTATAATGGCACTAACAATGGTCAGCAATTGCACAGTAAACACACACACACACACACACACACACACACACACACACACACACACACACACACACACACACACACGCACATGAATAGAAAACAGTATCACCGCCACGTACCTCTTCCATTATTGCCCGTTCTTTGCTATGCAAACAACATATATTAGAAGGGACCTTGGGAGAACGCAGACCTCCGCAAGGATCAAATGAAAGAAGCTGAGGTCCGCCCTTGGATGCAGATCCTCAACGTGCGTTCAAGACTAAAATAAAATGTTTCTATTATGGGGGATCACATTCCCTTCGTCACCAATTTTCGTTAAAGTGCCGCAATAGTTTTTTTTGTTGTGGGTTTTTTGGTTTTTTTTTTTTTTCATTTTAATCACATGCTTAAGTAGACAAGAATCTTCTTTTGATTGTCTCTGCATGAGCGTTTATACGTGTGTGTGTGTGTGTGTGTGTGTGTGTGTGTGTGTGTGTGTGCGTGTGCGTGCGTGTGCGTGTGTGTGTGTGTGTGTGTGTGTGTGTGTGTGCTCGCGTGTGTGCTTGGGCGCATCCGGAGTAGGTAAACGTTGATGAGCTTGACAGGATTATAATGCACGATCTTTTCAGTCATTTCAAGCGCGAAAATAACACTAGATTGTCAAGGTTAGAAACCTGAACTTCACATTTTCAGCGACAAAATAACATTTTACTCAGTTATCATAATTCTCTTTTTTTATGTAAAAACAATATCTCTCACCACTATTGTATTATACACTGATGAACGGTATGTAAAATGACATTAACTGTGACATATATCAAGTCAAATTTGTCGAGACCAGGCCAGCAAATGCCATTGTTACCAAGCAAAGGTGGAGGTATGAACACATGTATTATTGAAAAGATAGAACTTTGCTAAACGTTATGTACATAGCAAAGAATCATGCATACTAAGGTAAAAATATTACTTTTAACCATCTGTTGAGGAAAAAAAAAACAACAAAAAAAAACACGGAAGCACCAAGAGATAATGTCGAACACAACTGGACCCCTGGGATGAACTTTTCGCCTCGAGGGGTGCACGTGATCATCACGTGACAATGGCAGCAGCAGTGATCAAGGTCAGTACAGCTCAGAATGCTGCTGTTGGGGCAGAAGAGACAGCAGCAAAGAAGAAGTAGTAGTGAAGGGGGAGGAGGTGGGAGTGGTAGTCAGATTGAACGGGGAGGGGGGGGGGATAGGGAAGTTTTGTGAGCGCGCTTTAGAGCGCTAAGGAATAAAAGCGATCGGCATAGCACCGAGGGGTCGTTTGATAGTGTTAGTGCGGACTGCCAGACACTCTCTGTGTCTGTTCTCAGGGTTTGCTGGAGTTGTACCTTCATACCCTTCTTCTTCCTCACCGACCCTATGCCTTTCTGCCTGCTGCTTGTCGCAGGTAATCATCACATGTGAGAGAAATGTGGGCAAATTGCCTCCCTTGTTGTATCACCTTGCTGAAAGACATACAAACTAGCTGATAAGACTGAAAACGTAACTTTGGTGGTGGAAGTCGACATCCACCACGGATGGTTTCTATCAAGCTCTGCAAAAGAAAGCGTGTTGAGATTAAAAAAAAAAAAATAATTAAAAGTTGATTAAACCGTCAGGTCCATGGCCCATGACAAATGAGTTTATATTTTCTTGGTTATGTCATGCGCGTGGACGCTTGTATCGTTTTCTTGAGAAGCAGGTTGAAAACATATAATCACAACAAAACAACACTATCCATCCATACTTCATAGCTTTCTCCCTGGGCTTTTGATCCGCCTTTCCGTTGAGTTTCATCAAAATAGGTCAGTTGTGTTCGTTCTCGCTATCTCTCACACAGAATTAGGAAGGAATAAACAGACACGTGTGAAAACAAACTCATCAGCGGAGGCTGTACCAAAGCGCTGGTTACCGATATAAAAAGGGTGTTTATTTGCATCTAGCTGTAATGTCGTCACCCGGTTTCTAATCACATTCTTGCAGTATGGAAAGCACTTTGTGTCAAATTCCGTGACCTGTATTTCTACAATTGGCAAGTATTTCTCTATTTGAGATTTAGGCTAAAGGCATAGAGGATGCTAGATCACAGGTTTGGGCTGTGTTCATTTATTACCGAACAGAAAACAATAGATTATGGTTAACACAGAGTGGATCATTGCATGGGGTGCGCCACGGAGCTTTAAACAACCACTTCCAGCTGTCCATGTTCCATTTCCAGACACTTTTGGACGTAAGCGTATATGTGATGGAACGATTTTGTACTTTGTCTCATTCGTCTTGCCAGACATCCTTAAAATATCTCCCCAGAAATATTACCATAGGCCTTTAATATGTCTCCCCAGAAATGTTACCATAGGCCTTTAATATGTCTCCCTAGAAATGTTACCATAGGCCTTTAATATGTCTCCCCTTGTTACAATAGGCCTTTAATATGTCTCCCCAGAAATGTTACTATAGGCCTTTAATATGTCTCCCCAGAAATGTTACCATAGGCCTTTAATATGTCTCCCCAGAAATGTTACCATAGGCCTTATGTCTCCCCAGAAATGTTACCATAGGCCTTTAATATGTCTCCCTAGAAATGTTACCATAGGCCTTTAATATGTCTCCCCAGAAATGTTACCATAGGCCTTTAATATGTCTCCCCAGAAATGTTACCATAGGCCTTTAATATGTCTCCCTAGAAATGTTACCATAGGCCTTTAATATGTCTCCCAGAAATGTTACTATAGGCCTTTAATATGTCTCCCCAGAAATGTTACTATAGGCCTTTAATATGTCTCCCCAGAAATGTTACCTATAGGCCTTTAATATGTCTCCCCAGAAATGTTACCATACGCCTTTAATATGTCTCCCAGAAATGTTACTATAGGCCTTTAATATGTCTCCCCAGAAATGTTACCATAGGCCTTTAATATGTCTCCCCAGAAATGTTACTATAGGCCTTAATATGTCTCCCCAGAAATGTTACTATAAGCCTTTAATGTGTCTCCCCAGAATGTTACTATAGGCCTTAATATGTCTCCCCAGAAATGTTACCATAGGCCTTTAATATGTCTCCCCAGAAATGTTACTATAGGCCTTTAATATGTTCCCCAGAAATGTTACTATAAAGCCTTTAATGTGTCTAACCGCAAAGCTTTACCTGACTTACCCGAAGCCTTTTAAATGCGCTACCACCAGTCTTACCAGAGGTCCTTTACAGGCTCACTACAAATCTTTTGTATGCTTTTACTAGAAGTACCAACCTGATGTCTTGTGTACGTCTTACCAGAAGTCTTTCATAGACTTATCAAAGGCCTTTGGTAAGTCACATCAGAAGCCTTTTGTACGTAACTGAATCTAGACCTGTAATTTGGCAAAGGATGGAAAAGATTTAGAAACATCGATTTGCAGCATTCTTAGCAAAGCACTCAGTTGTGTCCGTACCCAGAGCGCTGGCACAGTAAGTGACCCATATCATCACCACTTATGACCATCACGGTTCGGAGTGATGTGTATTCAAAACATTCAAAACGCTCGTGGTGATAGATGTTCTGGACAGCAATAACATCAACAACATAAGGAGAACACGTGAAACGAACACCTGTCATGCTGACGAGAGACGTGTCAAGCCAGTAGTGAAGTTGTATGTGAGCCGCCGCGGTGGATTCAAACTGGGTTCTGAAAGGATGTACCAAAGACGTGTGTGTGTGTGTGTGTGTGTGTGTGTGTGTGTGTGTGTGTAGAATGTGTTTCGTTTGTTGTATCAAAGAGCATGTTGCAAAAGAAGCTTCGTACAATGTCTTAAAAATCGCAATACATTACAAACAAAGGAAAGCAGTTCGATGACTGTTCCAGAGAAGGTGTGTAATGTTCGCATGTGCATGATGAAAAACATACTATATACTTAAAAAAAATGAAAGAGCATAGTAAATTTTTTTTTAAAAGATAAAGAACGGATTCTATGGCTTCAAAGGAATAAAGAGTATAGCATGGTAGATATCGTGTTAATGAGTGTCGAGTAGTTAAAAAAAAAAAAAGGAACAGGTACAATATAAGACAATGCAAAACAAGACAATGCAAAACAAGGCAATGCAAAACAAGACTATGCAAAACAAGACAATGCAAAACAAGGCAATGCAAAACAAGGCAATGCAAAACAAGGCAATTCAAAAAAACAAGACGATGCAAAACAAGACAATGCAAAAACCAGGCAATGTAAAACAAGACAATGCAAAAAAAGACTATGCAAAACAAGACAATGCAAAACCAGGCAATGCAAAACAAGACTATGCAAAACAAGACATGTTAAACAAGACAATGCAAAACAAGGCAATGCCATACAATACATCTTACGAATTCGCTGCACCACAACGAGCTGTGTAACGGTTCATACAGAGTGTTTAGATATCAGTTCACCAGTCTCTTTCACTCAGTGTATTTATTTCGTTACTTCACCCCTCGTTTGTTCTGTTCGTTTGAATGTTTCCTGTCTTTATGATCCTTTGTTCAATCGATTGCTTGAGTGGTTGCATAACTGTCCTGTCAGTCAGAAGATTATATGTGTGTGTGTGTGTGTGTGTGTGTGTGTGTGTGTGTGTGTGTGTGTGTGTGTGTGTGTGTGTGTGTGTGTTTGTTTGTTTTTTTACCCGCTAATTGATTGGTTGCTGTTTAATTACTTGGCTGGATAACTGGCTTGTAGGCTGACACTGGTCCGCTGCTTTATTCTTGTTTGTTTTGTTCCTAATCTTTTTAATCATCATTTGTAGTGCCTCCAGATTTTAAAACAAACTAATCAAAAAAACAACCAAGCGATCAATTAAACCAGGGTAACCTGATTCATATCCTGAACGTTTAAAAAGAAAAAGGAAAATTAATTAAGCATTTAACAACAAAACTAAATAGAAATGGTTCTACAACCTCTTCGATCTGGTTTTGATTCACTTAATCCCTCCTGACCACAATTCTTTCAAAAGCTCCCTGCAGAATCCTCCATCTTCATGTCACCACTACCCCCACCCTACCCCAGGACCCATCCTCAGCCATTGGGCGCGGGGTGTGTCACAGCTTACGAGGTATGTTTTCTTCTGCTTCGTTCACTCAGACAGGAACCCCAGAGGCACTGACGAAGGCTGCTGTACGGCGAAGGCCCTCCAGAGATCCATAGAGCTTCTTCTTCGTCGATGTGTCAGCAGGTCAGGTCTCTGCTCTTAGCTTTTGATGTGTGGGACAGTCCTGAAGGAAGTGTTCCACGATCATTGGGGCTGTACCGCATGGGCACCCTGAAGACTCGCCAATGTGGAATTTTGTGAACATATTGAGTGCGCTGTCCTCAGTCTGATATTGCTCTCTTGGTCTGGTCCTGACAACTGGTAGTGTGACTCCGTGTTGATGTTGTTTCAGCGTCGTCGTCTTCTCTGAAGTGCCGACGTTCATATTCAGACACCATCTGCAGAGAGTTTCCGCCTGAAGTATGAGGTTCTTCTTCATCCGCAGTGCCCAGGACGGCTGTTCTGTCCACGGGTGACTGGAACGAGGACTCCATTGGCCAGACGATGTGGAACCGACATCAGGTCAGTGAATGTCTGCGTATGGACAGGATGAGAGGAGAACTTCCAGAGGAAGGGAGTCAAGGAGAGAGGGTTTTGTTGTTGTTGTTGTTGTTGGAGGTAGTGGTGGTGGTGATGGTGGTGGTGGCGGTGGTTGTGGTTGTAGTGGTGTGTGTGTGTGTGTGTGTGTGTGTGTGTGTGTGTGTGTGTGTGTGTGTGTTCAAACCCTAGCATTGTCTGTCATTCTGTGTGTCTGTATGTTTGTCATTCACTCTGTCTGTGTCTCTGTCTCTGTCTCTGTCTCTGTGTCTGTCTGTCTGTCCGTCTGTCTGTCTATCTGTCTGTCTGTCAGTCTGTCATTCTGTCTGTCTGTCTGTCTGTCTCTCTCTCTCTCTCTCCTCTCTCTCTCTCTCTCTCTCTCTCCCTCCCTCCCTCCCTCTGCGTGTATGTGTGTGTGTGTGTGTGTGTGTTTTATTTCATTTCATTCTGTCTGTCTGTCTGTCGGTGTGTCTGTCTGTCTTTCACTGTCTGTGTGTCTGTCTCTCTCTCGCTTACTCTGTCTCTCTCTCTCTCTCTCTCTCTTACTGTGTCTCTCTCTGTCTATGTACGTGTGTGTGTGTGTGTGTTGTGTGTGTGTGTGTGTGTGTGTGTGTGTGTGTGTGTGTTCACACCCTTAGCATTGTCTGTTTCATTCTGTCTGTCTGTCTGTCTCTGTCTCTCTGTCTGTTTGGCTCTCTCTGTCTCTCTCCTCTCTCTCTCTCTCTCTCTCTCTCTCTCTCTCTCTCTCTCTCTTTTTCACACCCTGACATTGTCTTTCATTCTCCTGTCTCCTTCTCATCTCTTAGTCGTCTCGTGTATCTTCATCACCTTTTCTTTATTGACTCCGCCTCCATGCTTGGGTGGATACATACCACGGGGTGTAATTGGGATAAGAAGTGGGCAAAGAGAGCAGCCCCCCTCACCCCCCACCCCCACCCCCTTTTTTTTCCTTCCCTCTATTGACTTTGTGAAGGAGTGAATAGAATTTGTCTACATGAAGGAGCGTTGGTGTGGACTGTATTGCACGTGAAAACAGAAAACGAGGGGGGGGGGGGGGGTCACCTAGCTTTATTATCTCCCCTGAACGCTGTCTGACCCTCGCTCAGTTGGGCGGAGTCACGTGGGACTGTGACAAAGTTAGTATCAGTGACTGACCAGACACACTGACCACAGTGGACATCCATGGCAAGAACGGGTGCAGCTGGAAACGAGGAGAGGAAAGAGAAAAAAAACCGCGGTTTCAAGCGCGTGCGGCTTTGCAGATTCATTGCTGGGGAAAGGACATCGTTGGAAGCTAACACACACTTGTGTCTTTTGCTGTCAGTCATTCACGATGTAGACACTTTCTTGTCTTGTGAACGCGATAGTTCAAAAATGTTAAGTGCCTTTTCAGCAGAATGTGTGTGGTAGATGACATTGCTCAAAACTGAACGGCAGCACACATAGTACACTTAAGTCAGTAGTGAGTCAACACCCACCGAATCAGCGATTCAGTATTGTGGAAATCCAAACCATCACATCCTTGACACTCGTTCCATATCAGACCCCATTCTTGGGTGAAAAGGAGCATCGTCTTTGAACACTAACACCGACTAGGATGATTCATTTCAGATGATGCATGTCAGCATTGCAGGAATCTTCAAAGCAGTTCTGGAATGATAATTATATTCTAGTTGTTTGTACAGCTTTCTCTTCTCCAGGGTAGCAATAAAACGCCAACTTCAAAGCAGCAAGTAGTATGAGTTTCGACGGTGGTGCACCGTACGTAACAGTGTTAACGGTAGAGTTAAAACGATCGGCAAGGCACACAGAGTACCGACCCCCTCCCCCCCCTCCCCTCCCCCCCACCCCCCCCCCCCCCCCCCCCCCCCCCCCCCCCCCCCCCGTACGTAACAGTGTTAACGGTAGAGTTAAAACGATCGGCAAGGCACACAGAGTACCGACCCCCCCCCCCCCCCCCCCCCCCCCCCCCCCCCCCCTTTCCTTCTAGTAGTTGCAGTGTTGCTGCACTGCACTGCTGCTAAGGTGAATCCCTCAAGGGGAAACTGTTCCAGAAGGGAAGCATCTCCATTACGTCTCTAAACATTGCAAATTGATCAGACCGTGGAGATGGCACCATCATTGTCGGTCCAGCGTTAGATCTGGTAGTTAGCTTTGAAATGGGGCTGGAATGGAGTAGCACATTATTAAAACGCCACGAATGAAACCAAAAGGAACGGGAAACCAGACCCTGGTGTTTGCGTATAACTGCGCGAAAACATATTGGCAAACTTTCTGATCACACCATGCTTGCACAGTGAACATGTGTAACGTCTTGGAGTTAAGGTGGTGAAGTTTTGTTGTTTTAGTTCTCCCAGTATTGCTGTGCTACCATGGAAAGCACTTTGTCGAAATGTCTGGGTAGATACGAGCGTACTTACAATGTCGTCAGCACGGTGAAAATCCTGTCTGTCTGAGACCCGGCAATTGACGGGTCAGGAAGTGTTTAACCACTGAAGTTGTGGACTTGCTCTAGTGTCATGATGAGCACTGTTTGATGCCTTTCTCCACATCTGAGCTCATGAGATTGATATCATCAATATGCATGATGAAGGCCCTTGCACTTAGGAGGCGCCATCGCTCTCTGTCCTTAGACATGCGTAAGAGTATTCTGTAATTCTGGCATAGTTTAGATACCCCTCCCTTTCAGAGATGTTATTAGGTATTATATCAATTCTTTTTTACTAATGTATTTTCACTCAGATCTTCTGGCAAATTGTTGCCAATATTCGAATTAGCTCGGGTCCAGCGTCTTACAGGAACTTTGCTGAATGTTGTCCAAATCTGGTGACTTATCTCCCTTTAGTAATTTCACCGCCTTCTCAATTTCCTGTTCTGGAATTGACGCATAAACTTTTTTTCTCGATAGGTATTTCCGCCCGTGTTCAGCCTACAGGTGGCAGGCCTGAACTTGCCATTGTACCGCTCATCCCAGCACTCCGTTCATCTTTTGATAACGGCTGAGGAGGTTGCCATTTTTGCTCTCTTGGACTGTTGGCGTGCTTTGATGGGTATTAGTCGGCAGCTTCAGGGTGTCAAAGGCTCTCTTGCTGTTTCCTGTTGTCATTTCTGCATCAAGTTTGTCGCACTGGTCTGTTATCCGCTGTTTGTTTGTGCCTTTATCTTCTGTCTAATGCCCTTGTTTACTTTATTACATTTACTTTGTTGCCTCAGAGTCCGTTTCCTTGGCCGCTTTCAGATTTCTTTTGTTGTCACCTAGGATGTCATATTGATCCAAGGTTTGCATTGTTTTCATTTCCTTCCGAAGAACTCCAATGCTGTTTTTTTAATTTCTTTTTCACGTTCTCAGTAGGGCGTCTTGTGAAGTACATTTTCACGTTGCCAGTAGTGTCACACCTTCTAGCAAGTAAAGACTGCGAGTAAGCCCCCAACTTGGGATTCAAAGACTACTAAAATCTCTGGGTCTTTCGGGTTTTGTGTTCACCTGGGCCAATTTCGGCATCCCAGTCTCCAAGTTCTATAAGCAGGTCGTTCTTCCGAGTGTTCTTGATGGTGTCTTCCAGCGCACCGTAGAACTCTTTAACAGGTTCATCACCATGGTCTTGTGTCGGAGCATTATGCTTGGAAATGATCGGGTCATGGCGTTCATGCATATGGCACTGAACCTGCCAGACATGACTGTGTAACTGATCATAGAATTCACCCTGTCCTTGTTGACGATGACACAGACTCTGTGTTCATGTTTGGATTCGTCACCATTGTACCCAAGCTTGCGGTCTTCATCAGTCGCGTTTTACCGATACAATTCCGTCTGGATGCCCAGATGCCCAGAGAGTTTCAGGCAGGCTCATAAGCGAGTTCTTTCAGCTGCACGCATGCATAAAAAAAGCCGTAGTCAGATAGTCTGTTTTGTATGTCCATGGGGACCCTCGCTGGATGGCCATGATGGCTCCCGCTGTAAAGGGACAGTCACTCAAGTTGGTTCTACTGCCAAGTAATGACTGTCGTCATGGGTGATGCCCTATATACGTTAGACTGAAAACATATATCACTGAAGTGATTTCAGCAGCAGCGCAGTGTCTCCTCTGGTAGAATGCCTTCCAACGGCATGTCATCGACTGCTTCCCATGGACTGCAGGTGCTGATCTTCAAGGTAAATTTTACGCGGAAACCCTACAGCGGCTACCCCTCCCTACCACTCCTTCCTCCATGCATATACACAGAGGCAGATGGTGAGATGAAGATTCTGCAATCTACTCTGTACTATATGTCAGCGTTTCGTGAGTTAGGGAGACACACACTTGCCCAGTCTGCACCAGGATTTTGGAGAGAATTGATTACCATTACCATCACAGCGAAGAAGTTTCCGAACCACTCAGTATTTACAGATCGTAGAGTGCTACAGCTTCCATGCTCACAACAAGATTTTGTTCCGGTTAATCCACCTGAAACAGTTGGTCCGTTTCAGGGAGAAATGTTTCTTTTCCCACCCCTTCGATTTGAAATATAAATTGGAAACATTTTAAAGCAGATCATTTGTTTAGGAAAGTAGTTTGTGTTAATGTTCTTGACCTTATTCTTTTTGTTTATTATTATTTTTTTTCTTACTTTTTTCTAACCGAAAGTGATTTTTTTTTTTTCCTTTTAAACAAATTCATGTGATAACCTTCGCGGTCGGCCATGAGTAGGACGACCATGATATTCCCCTGTCATGGCTGGCCCTCCGAAGGAGCACCACTTCCTTGTCGATCACAGCCCACACCCAGATGCCAATATAAAGGATCTCTGAACCTGAGAGTGGAGCCACGTCTCCATGATCCAGGGCTCAGCCGACATCTGTCACAGCTTCTGACGAACTCTTGTCTCCAGCAGCGAATGCCAAGGCCGTTTGTGACGTGTTCCAAGTGTTCCAACGCTCTTTCTGTCTGTCTGTCTGTCTGTCTCTGTCTGTCTCTTTGGGCTGACTGTCTGTCTCTCTCTCTTTCGGCTGTCTGTCTGTTTGTCTCTCTTTGTCTGTCTACCTGTTTGTCTGTCTACCTGTCTGTCTCTCTCTTTGTCTGTCTGTCTGTCTGTCTGTCTGTCTCTCTCTCTCTCTCTCTCTCTCTCTCTCTCTCTCTCTCTCTCTCTCTCTTTCTATCTGTCTGTCTCTCTTTGGGCTGTCTGTCTGTCTGTCTCTCTCTTCTCTCTGTCTCTCTCTCTCCCCCCTGTCCCTCTCCCTCTCTCCCTCTCTGTCTCTGTCTCTATCTCTTTGTCTGTCTCTGTCTGTCTCTTTGTCTCTGTCTGTCTGTTTGCCTCTGTCTCTGTCTGTCTGTCTTGTCTCTCTCTCTCTCTCTCTCTCTCTCTCTCTCTCTCTCTCTCTCTCTCTCTCTCTCTCTCCGTCAATAAAAGATAAATTGCTCGTTCATTTCTTCTCCCTGTCTGTCTGTCTGTCTGTCTGTCTGTCTGTCTGTCTCTCTCTCTCTCTCTCTCTCTCTCTCTCTCTCTCTCTCTCTCTCTCTCTCTCTCTCTCTCTCTCTCTCTCCCCCTCTGTGAGTCATGTCGTTCCACCACCCACACAACCCTACCCCACTTCCCCACCCTCTTCCATCACCCCCCCCCCCCCCCCCTTCTCTCCCTTTCCTACTCCTCCACGTCTTGCTTCATACGTAGACTGCGGTCGATTCGGATGTCTGTTCAGTGGCATCCTCCTTTTGGTTGACTAAGTCAACAGAGCAGGGAAAGAACAACAGTCACAACG
>JADBJO010005486.1:110000-112500 GCA_016801955.1 Conus betulinus
CGCGCATGTATGGGGGTGGGGGGGGGGGGGGTGGTGGGTGTGTGAATTTACTATTGCATGACTGATAGTTTGGGATACAAGTATCTTGTGATAGTCTTTGATTGTAATGATAATGGTTGCAAAGCTTAAACAAAATCCAGCAACATTTGCCAGCAGACCGGTGTTCGAATTGTTGATGAAATGTAGGAGATTGTTTTGTCCATCTTGATTTGAGTTACTTTAGAAAAGTACTGGAGCGAGAGGCAGTCCGGTATGGTGCTTGTCCTGGAAAATCAAATGGCTTCGTTGAATTTTTCCTGGTTGAAAGACGTCTGTTTACATTTGAATATCCTGGATCTCTGTCTTTTATTTAGATAAATGAAGGAACGCAATTTTCATGCTCAATTTTTAACAGAAATACAGTTAAGCAAATCTAAAAAAAAAAGGTGTCCTTTATAGTAGCTACAACAAAACCAATTGTAAAATAGCGTATGTGTGTCATACAGAATGATTAAGAGTAGTTTCCCCTTGACAGCATCTTGACAGAAGTTAGGTTTCCTCTTGACAATTTTTGGACAAAATCAAGGTTTCCCCTTCAGGCATTTGTGACAAAATTATCTATTTTTGCTAGGAAAGAAAAAGTTAATTTGAGACACAGTTACCATAAGCTAACAATTCAGGATCAATAACAAGAGACCCCAAGCAAAAAACGATTGTCACATGTGCAATACTATTTCATCTGTTGTTGAATTTCATTGGTCATTTGCTCACAACCATTGTTTAATTAAAGAAAATCATAACAAGTTTCACCATATTCTTTCTAACTCCCCAGAGTGTGATCAGAACGCTGAAATTGTCCCTCAACTCTTCTGCTATGCACTTACTGAAGTTAGCATGCTTTCTAGGTATACTTTTTGTTTGTTTGGTTTGGTTTGGTTTGGTTTGGTTTGGTTTGGTTTGGTTGTTTTGTTTTGATTTTTTTTTTTGTGTTTGTTTATTTTGTTATTCTGAAATATGTTTAATTATCTGCGAACCCAGACACATCAATCCAGGAACACGAGACACATTCGCAAAGAAATGTTGGGTTCTCCAGGGTCGAGAGAGAAGCAATGGCCAGTGGCTTCTGTTGTTTGTTTTTTGTTTGTTTGTTTGTTTGTTTTGTTTGTTTTGTTTGGTTTGGTTTGGTTTGGTTTGGTTTGGTTTGGTTTTGTTTGTTTGGCCGTCGAGACGACGAAGACCATCTAGTCATCCTGGGATCGGAGGTGAGTGCGGAGATGGCGGGTCAGACTGATCTGCTCCCCGAAAAGACCTATCACAGTATGGACAGGGGATGGTGGCCTACTGTACTAGAGGATGTTCGAGTCCCCGGAGGTTGTGAAGAAGACCGTCCATTTCCCCCAGAGGACGGGGTGTTGAATGTGATGGCGTCAGAAGAGACGAAGAAGGAGATCCTTTAAGCGGGGTTGGAATTTATTTTGAACAGGTGTTACATGTTGGGAGCGATGGTTTCAACAGTGCACATTTTTCTGGGTATTTCTGGGTCAGTTCATCAAGGAAAGAGCCTGTATTTTTAGTTACATGTTTCCAAGTTGCGCATCCTAAGAAATCAAAATTGATAACACGTGCAAACATATCATCAGCAGTAAGAGCAATGTTGTGAGAAAAAAAAAAAAAACGCAGCTTATACAAAAGCTTAAATTTGGCCGTAGGAAAACGCTGAACACTGCTTAATATAATCATCCATTTATCCACCCACCTGCAAAGAAAAGGTCCATAGACAAATCTCGAATACTAGCGTATTCTTACCCTTGCTAAAAATAGATTAAGCACGGGGGGGGGGGGGGGGGAGGGGATATAACATGGGTTAGGGTCTGGATCTGTTTGCTGGAAGTAAAAGTTGATAGGATAATGAGTGTTTTTGGAAAAGTTGGTTTGAAATAGTTTCATCTATTTCCTTTATTTCTACCGTTTCAGGCTATTCAGTTATCCGTTGCCACTAAAACCGTAGATCTATTCGTTAAATGATATATAAATCGTGCTAAAGTGTGAGTCTGTTTGTGCTGGTGGACAGACAGACAGACAGACAGACAGACAGAGGACAGACAGACAGACAGACAGACAGACAGACAGGCAGACAGACAGACAGACAGGCAGACAGGCACACTGACTGACCACACTGACTGACTCATTGACTGACTGACCTTTTCTGTCTTCAAGACTTGAATGTATTTTCACTAATCTTTGTACCCAACCTACCCCCATCTTCCCACCTCCTCCTCCCCCCCCCCCCCCCCCCCCCCCCCCGCATCCTCCTCACACACCCGCATCCTTTCCCGTTCTTTCCCGAGATGTGAAGTGACGAGGATAGTCTCAATGTTTCTTTGGATGAGGGAGTCATGATCCCGTGCACTGCATGCCTGAGATACCAACAACAAACAACAACAACAACAACAAAACAACTGCTACTACTACTACTATTACTACTACTACTTCTACTGTTACTACTACTACTACTACTACT
>JADBJO010005486.1:117500-127649 GCA_016801955.1 Conus betulinus
AGTCGCCAGCCAACATGCGGACAACGTGAAATGTGGATATAGTTCAATGACTATCAGATGTAGAGGTCTTTCAACCAACTGGGATGTCCCCATATTGTTTGGTTTTTGTTCTGTTTGAATGGTTCTATAACAGTACCGTTTCTCCCTACGCATTTTCATTCTGAACTCCTCGTAAAGGTTCTCCCACACATCTCACTGTTTTCTTTTACTGGGCATGGTAATGCTATTCGCAACTGGAGTTGGGGTCAGGCCATTGGTGTTGGGAGGGGGTGGGGGGGGGGGAGGCAAGAAAAACGAAGAATGAGCAATCTCTTGGTCAAATTTGCTCGTTCTTCATTTTCGTGTCCTGAGTGTTGTTTCTCTTGCCTGAAGAAGACCTAAGAGGTCGAAACGCGTCGTGTTTTGTCTTGTGATTCGTTTATCCACGTTGTTTGGCGTAGTTATTAGAAACACCTTTTAAGATTTGTTTAGAATTCTACCTGCAGTCGTTTCACTTTGTAAAAAGGAGTCAACCAGTCTTCTGTTCTTAAGATGAAGGGTTCTTTGTTGTTGTTGTTGTGGGAGGGGGTGGTGGTGGTGGGTGGTGGTGGTTGCTGCTGCTATTATTGCTGCTGCTGCTGCTGCTGCTGCTGCTGCTGCTGCTGCTGCTGCTGCTGCTGCTGCTGCTGCGGTTGTTGTTGTCCATTCCCTTTTCTTGGTTCGAAGGAACCTAAGATTTTTGACGGCAGATACTGACGTGGGAAGTCTGCCATCACTCACGCATGACAGGACAGTGATGGTTACAACTGGTCCAGGTCTTCCAGTGGCCCAGCCAAAACGTCTTCTCGTTGGACGGTCAAGGGCATGGAATCATGCCAATACCAGACAAACATCAGACCTGATGATTGCGAGGTGGGGGGAGGTGAGGGGGGGGGGGGGATTGGGGATGGATGGGGTTGGGGTCGTGAGTGGAGAATCGTGCTTGCCCACATGAATTCTGACTCCTTCCTGACACCGTCATTTGTTTTTACGTTGCTGGTACAAAATATCGAGGAGCGTTTGTATTGAAAAGGCTCCATTTTCTATTAGAGATGATGTTCCTTGGAGAACAGCAGAAAACATTTATTCGCTGGAAAATTCACAAATCATTTTATTAGAGAATGACTTATCTATACTCGACAAGATGTTCGTTAGTCTCACTGGATCTAATTGATTAGTTAAATGATTTTACTATAGAAACACATATCTGCATTCGACAAGGTTTTCTTTTGCCCCATTGGATTTAATGATTAGTGGAATGCTTAATCAGTTTGTTTGCATATGTACATGAAAAACAGATTTAAAAAAAAAAACCTGTTGGAATATCCTGTTTTCCTGTATATCTATTTACATATGTGTTTACGTGGTGTTTCTGTAGATATTCTTTTCTGTCATTTTATCCTACAGGCAAAACTGGCGCTTTGGAAAATAACAATGTGTATACTGTTACCCGAATTGAACCAGTTTTTGCAATTTTACCATGAATATGCCAACCTGAACATCACGTCTTCTACCTTTTTAGGATAAGGACATTTTGAAACTCATAAAGATACCTTTCACAAGGACACAAAAACAGTTTCCTATTTTTGTTGTTGTTGTTGTTGTTGTTGCAATACACACACATTACCGAAACGTTGGAGTAACAAATACAAGCAGAGCGAGGGTATGAGAGTGCATTTGCATCCAATAATTCAAGGCAGACAGGAATGGCTATTCTGTTGATTTCAGATATTTTAGACCCAAAACAGCTGTGAACAGCGACAGCTACGGCTTCAGCGACAAAGTTATTTGTATCGGTTTTGCACACAAGACATGCAACATGCGCTCGAAAGTGACATTAAAATGCAAGTGACGCGCTTATATAGTATTGCCTGGGAGCGCGTCAGACACCCCCGGACATTTGTTTACTTGATTTATAAACTTGACACACACTCTCTCTCTCTCTCTCTCTCTCTCTCTCTCTCTCTCTCTCTCTCTCTCTCTCTCTCTCTCTCTCTCTCACGCACGCACGCGCGCGCGCGCGCGCACACACACACACACACACACACACACACACACACACACACACACACACACACACACACACACAGCACGCGTGCGCGCTCGCATTCACACACATACACACACACACATACAACGCGCACGCGTGCGCATGTACACACACACACATACGCACATACACAACACACATACACACACACACGGTCACACACACACACACACACACACACACACACACACACACACACACACACACACACCATAAAACCAGAGAGAAAAACCATTAGTAAATATTAGTCCGGAAGTAAATGTAGTCAGAGACTGTCCCAGGGAGCTGATGGATGAGGTCTGCGAGTGGCATGGAGCCTTGTCAGGGACAGACATAAAGAGCCTGAGTCATTCTTACTCCCTTTGTCTGGCTGCCCAGCGTGCTCAGAATAGACCACACAACGTGAAGTGGTCTGCTTCTTCCAGTGCCTGTCCAGTCCTCATCATGTTGTTTTGCATTTGTTGCCGGCAACAGCTGATCACGAGTTTTGCCTTTTTTTTGTAGCAGGGTGAACGCCAAGCTTCTTCCTGTCTAACAGAACTTGACCAGTTATATACCCTGATACATACTTTAAAATTTATGAATAAACGAGACACGGATGAAAAGCAAAGACGAAGTGTTAGCACTCTAGGGTCTGCTTCGGCTTCCTCCTGCTTAAAAATCACATCTCTTCAAGAAAGAAAGATAAATGGTAGTGTGAAAGACTAGGGATCGAAAAGAAAATGTGTTCAAATTACGATCAACCATGACTTTTGTTTTCATGCACCAACAATAGTAATGTCCTCCGACTGAAGAGAAGAACCCTCGGCATTCTCACTCTTGTTCATCAGCTGACTTTCATTCCCAAAGTCCTTGATGTATGACCAGCTTGGCCATGAGATCCCGGAGGTCTGCTACTCTGACTTCAGTTTTATTGATGTCATCAGCATCACGTACACTGCAATGCGTCGAGAGAATGATGGTAGCTAGCTTCGATATTCGTAGAAAGTAGCCGAGGTTGTCATTCTGAAGGAAAATAAACCGTTGAGTTCCCTGTAGAATGGTGCAATCGTGTTTGTTGTAAAAAAAAAGGAATCCCCCGTAATTTTTCTCAGTTCTCTCCTTAACCCATGTGGTTTTATTGAAGTTGATAAGCCTTTGACCAAGATCACATCCTCTGACATAATGAGGAACAGTTCCCTGCTCACGGAGCAGGAGGGAGTAATCGAGGATAAAAGAAATGCTGTAATTTAAGAAAAAAAAAGACTATAGGATTTACCGTAACCAGATCCTACTGTTGATGAGGAAGAAGGGATGAACGGCAACATGAATAATTATGTAGTCCGTTCATGAAGAATGAAGGATGAACTACAACCTGGATGATGACATATTCCACTGGTTAAAAAGAAACGGCAAACTCTATTCTGAATAATTATGCAATTGGTTGATGAAGAAGAAAAAAACAACATGGTTAATTATTCAGTTCATTTAACACGACGAAAGAGTGAACTACCGCCTGGTTAATTGTTGAATCCATTGATGAGAAGAAAGGGGAGATCACGACCTGGATGATTATGTTATCCATCAACGAGAAAAAAAAAAACCCTGGGTGAATATGTGATCCATTAATAAAGATGGTAGGTTGAACTACAAGATGGATGATCATATAATCCATCGATGATGAAGGAACAGTGAACTACCACATGAATGATTACGTAATCTTCTGATAAGATGAGAAGGTGAACCTATCCATGGATAATCATGTAATCTCCTTAACATGAAGAAGAATGGATAAATTACAGTTTCGATGGTTCAATCCATTGATGAAGATAAAAGTGTGTAGTACATCATGATTATTTAGGTAATCCATTGATGGGTGAGCAGAAGCATATATAATTACGCAATTGATTATTAAAGAGGAAATGATGAACTAGGCCGTAGATGATTGTATAATACACCGATAAAGACAGATGGGTATCCTGATGCCTGATTTATTCTAATGAAGAAGGAAAGATAAAATACGGTCTACTTAAATAAAGGATTTAATTCGTTGATGAAGAAGAAAGGATGAACTACTATCTGAAAGATCATGTGCTTCGCTGATGGAAAGGATAGTTGTGCAATACGCTGACGAAAAAGGAAGGTTGGACCATAACCTCAATGGCCATATACCCCGCTGATGATACTAACAAAAAACAAAGAAAAGACGATGTTGTAGTGTGCTGACGTCAAAGAAAGGATGAACTCCAATCTGAATGATCATGTAGGCCTACTATGCTAATGAAGAAGATGATTAAGCGATGAAAAGGGAAGGTTGAAATGCAACTTTACTGTTGATGGACTCCAAAAGAAAAACGTCAACAATAATGTAGATGAGTACACAATCCACTGAAGAAGAAGACAGGGTTAACTGGATTCCCAGCTGCTTTTAATCAAAACGACTGGATGAACTACGACTCGATTGGTCATGTGAGTCATTGATGAAGAAGGCGAAAGGTCGATGTACAACCTGGATGATCACGTGATTCACTGATGAAGAAGAGTGAGTGGGCCACAACCTGTCTAAATTGGAAACCGTCTGATAAGGAGCCAAGGGTGAACGGCAGCAGGAATGATGAACTAACCCACTGACAGCGAAAAAAGAGATCAAATGCAAGCAGATTAAACAGTTTTCTGAAGAAGAAGAAGAAGAAGAAGAAGAAGGGTGAGCTGTAGCAAGGATGAAGATATAATTCACTGTTAAGGAAAAAAAAAAAAAGAAGAATTAACAACATCTACTGGTGAAGCAAAAAACAATGAAGGGTGAGATGTGTCGATTGTGCCATCAGATGATGGGTGAACCTCAACGGGATCGATAAGAATATAATCCACTGTTAAAAAAAAAAATGAAAGTACAGCAGATATGATGATGCAATCCACCAGGGGCATGTGAAATGCCTTTATCGTGGAAATAGGTTTGTGTCATGATGAGTTTAGGGGAAAGGCGAGATGCAAGGGTTACATGTGTGTTAATGCAGTGTTTGAAATAGGTTTGTGTCATGATGAGTTTAGGGGAAAGGCGAGATGCAAGGATTGCATATGCGTTGATGCGGTGTTTCTTTATCGTTTTTTTGATGCTGGGTTTTTTTTTTTTTTTGTTTGTTTTTTGTTTTGTTTTTGTTTTGTTTGTTTGTTTTTTTTTTTGTTTGTTTGTTTTGTTTTGTTTTTTTTTTTTGATTTGTCCCAAAGACACAAACGGCGCTGTGTGAAACGGCGCAATATAAACCCTGTTACCCGTACCGCACAGTTTTGCAGTTTTGGCCATGAAAATGACCAGCCTGAACATAGAATCTCGTTGCTTCTAAGAATGGGTACATTTTCCAAAACATAAGGTGATCTGTCAAGAGCAAAATAAAAACATTCTGGGGTTTTTTTTTTTTCACTTTTTTTTTTTTTGGCAAGAAATACATTTACTACACAACGTTAGAGCGATAAATAAAAGCAGAACGTGGGAATGAGAGTGCATTTGCATAAAATAATTCAAGGCAGACAGGAATGGCTATTCTATTGAATAATAATTGTGAATTCAAGATGCTTTACACACAAAAAAACAGCCTTAGATGGGAACAGCGTGATTCTTGTTCAGTGACGAGTTAACAAAGAGATTTGCATCTGCTTTGCATAACAGACACACCACTGGTGCACGAAGAATGATATAACAACGCAAAAAACAAAAAAAAATTCACGTACATGAATTGTCTGAGACTGCCACCGGCAACCAGGACTAGCCATTTTTGTCTCGATTTGTAAATTTGATATGCACTCTTTCTTACTGTCTCTGTCTCTGTCGCTCGCTCTCTCTCTCTCTCTCTCTCTCTCTCTCTCTCTCTCTCTCTCTCTCTCTCTCTCTCTCTCTCTCTCTCTCTCTCCTCTCAGTGAGACACGCGCACGTGCGCGCACGCACACACACACACACACACACACACACACACACACACGCGCGCGCGCGCGCGCGCGCGCGCGCGCGCGCGATCAAGTGTGGCATTCACAGCTATTAAACAAACTTAAAAATATTGGACTATCAGGAAACGTATACAATTATGTTAAATGCTTTCTGGAAGATAGGGTAATACAAACAAGAGTAGGAAACACATATTCACCAGTAGAACTTTGTCGATGGGAATCCCTCAAGGGTCAGTGTTAGCTCCGCTTCTTTCTCATTGCTATTGCATGATTTGCCAAATAAGTTATCTAAAAAGGTAGTCCTCGCTCAATATGCAGACGACATGTGCATGTGGATGGAAGTAGCTCTTAAAAAAAAAAACTCCACAGCGTGATATAAATTTCATCAAAAAGATCTATCAAGACGAACTAAATAGGATGGCAGAATACATAAAGTTAAAAAGAATTAAACTTGTCTATTGAAAAAAACAAATATAATTCTTTTCAATAGTGGTAATAATCCAGATAAACGGCCCGTTTTTACATTGGGCGAAACTCCTCTTAAATACGTGATAGAAATTAAATTCCTAGGAGTCCATTTTACATCTAAACTATCATGGAACACTCATATTGAATACTTATTAACAAAGGCGAGGAAAACATAAATTTCCTTAAAATTATTTCTAAAGAAAAATGGGGACAGAATTCATCTACATTAATAACTATGTGTAAATCTTTAATGAGGTAGAAAATAACATATGCCCAAGAAGTAATCTTTAGCGCTCCTAAATACCTATTGAAAAGGCTTGAAAGTATTGAATGCAAGGCATTGAAATTAGCACTTGGCCTTCCGGTGCATGCATCATCTTCTCGTACGTATTACGAAGCGCAGATGCTTCCCTTAGATGAATACAGAGAGTTAGCATGTTGTAAATTTGTTATCAAGAGTACAACTAATAAAACGCACATTACATCTGAAATAAAAATGAGGTTAGATATTGATTTTCCTAAAAAAGCTAAATCTATAGCTTCTCAAAAACACTGGCAACTTACACATCAAAAAGTATTACCGATTCTGGAGTTTCAATCGATAACAATGCACTATCCATTAGACCGTTATTTTCTCCTATACCACCTTGGGAGCTGAATAAAGCACATTTTGATATTGATCATACCAATATCAAAAAAGATTAAAACATAAGTCTGTTATCAAGCTATATCAAATCTCATGTTAAAAAACAACTATTCAAATTATTTGAAAATATACACAGACGGTTCGTGCATTGATAAACAAACAGGTTGTGCATTCTTAATACCAGACTTAAGAGTAGAGAAATCATTTTATATGGGAATTAATAAATCGATATTTACAGCAAAATTAACAGCAATACTCCTGGCTTTAAATTACCTTTTAAACTTTCCAAAAACAATATTTCAAATTCTGTTCTGTGTTGATTCTAAATCAGTTCTTCAGGCATTAACAGTTTTTCAATTGCACACAAGACCTGAAATGATCATAGAGATAAGCTGCATGATACACATGTTAATTGCAAGAGGAACCCATGTAGCTTTTTGTTGGATTCCTTCACATTGTTCTTTTTCATTATAATGAAAAAGTAGACAGGGCAGCTAAACGTGGAGCCAAAAATAGTTTTGATTCAGAATTGTTTGATTTTCCCTTATCAGTACATGAACAGTGTAACTTAGTGAAGTCACATATCTGGAAAGCTTTCGAATATAGTATGGTAGATTACGTCAATAAAGAACAGTTTGATATGAAAAGATCAAAGAGAAATTTTAACTGTAATAAAAAAAAAAATTACTCTCATTAATGTACAGGTGGAAACTTAATGCATTTTAAAACAAAATATGTAAAAAAAAAAAAAAACGTAGTTTGCATATGCGGAAACAAAATTACTCCAGATCATATTGTTTCATGCAGTATATATGAAAAAAAACCATTCCAGTATTGAAGCAAAATACTGTGCAGGCTATTTTTGAGGCACCAGCTTTAACGTATGAATTCTTTGTACACTTAGAACGCACCCCTGTTGAAAATACTTATGACATTTTTTATTAACTTTATTTGCGGGGGAGGAGAAAGAAAGAAGGGGGTGGGGTGGATAATACATGGTGGGGGTGGGGGGAAGTGGGGGGGGGGGAAGCAAAGGATTTTTTTAAACTACTTTCATGCGTTTTGACTTTAATTAATTAGTTAGTTGCTGGTTTTAAGTATTTTGTTTTATGTTAATCTTCACTTATGACTTATGTAAAGATATTCACACACCTACACATCCACAAATCACACACACACACACACACACACACACACACACACACACACACACACACACACACACACACACACACACATTGCACGCGCACCCATACATATACACATACACACATTATGTGCACGTTCGCAATTACTTCCATACACATTCACTTTCTTTCTTTTTTGTCTAATATCACGAATAGCGCACACACACGCACACACACAAACTCACACACACACATGCACATACGCACGCACGCACATGCACACACACACATACAACACACACACACATACAACACACACACACACACACACACACACACACACACACACACACACACACACACACACACACGGGGTGACAGCCATAAAACCACAACACGATATGTCCAGAGAGAATAAATTTAGGTCTGGGGAGAAAAACGGGCGAGTCACCGTCTGTCCCAGGGAGCTGATGGATGAGGTTTGTGGGTGACATGGAGCCTTGTCAGCGACAGACAGACGGAATGAGCCCGAGTCATTTTTACTCCCTTGGCCTGGCTGCCCAGCGTGCTCAGAATAGACCCGAACGTCATGCAGGGGTCTAGTACTTCCAGTGCTAGTCCCATTCTCATGGTGTTGTTTTCTCTGAGTTGCCTTCAGTTATTGATCAAGATTATTTTTTCCTCAACAGGTGAAGGCCGAGTCTCTTCCTTCCTAACAGAACTGGACAAATCACGTATCCGAACATATAATTTATATTCCTTCCTAACAGAACTGGACAAATCACGTACTCGAAACAAAATTATAATCTAATATTTACGAATAAAAGAGATTCAACCGAAAAGCAAAGACGAAGTGTAGACAGTCTAGGGTCTAATTCAGCTTCATCCACTGAAAAGTCCACATATCTTCGAATAATAAAGAGAACTGTTGTCATGAAGGGCTCGAGGTCGCAGAGACGATGTGTTCCATTACGATCAACCATTACTTGTGTTCTCATGCTCCCAAAATGGTAATGTTTTCTAACTGGTAGGAAGAACCCTCGGCATTCACACTCTCATCTGAGTTGACCCTCATTCCAAAAGACCTTGACATTTGACCGCACTGGTGATGACATCCCGGAGTCTGCTTCTCTAACTTCAGTTTTATTGATGTCATCATCATCATCATCATGCACATTGCAATGTGTCGAGAGAATGATGGTAGCTTTGATATTTTGAAAGTAGCCAAGGTTGTCATTCTGAAGTAAAAATGCACCGTTGAGTTCCTTGTAGAATGCTGCAGTAGTGCTGGTTGTCAATGAGAATTTCCCGTGATTTGTAACCTTCATGCGCAGGGTCAACGGTTTTATGAACGTTGATGAAACTTTGGCTAAGAACACAACCACTGGCATACAAGGAACAACCCCCTGCTCACAGAGTGGGAAGAAATCTCTGAGAGGAGGAATGAATATTGTAAAAAGAAACTATACGATTGAGAACTCAACCAGGTGATAATGATGAGAAAGGGTGAACAGCAACGTGGATGATTTTATATACTTCATTGATTTAGAATAAAGGATGAACTACAACCTGCTGATGATACGATTCGCTGATGAAGGAGAACGGGTGAACAAATTATAGACGAAGGTGAAAAACAGCATGTTAAATTATTAAATTATCACGCAAAAGTGGTGGAAGACTACACCATGGATAATTATTTTGACCATCGATGAAGATACTTTCTTTTCTTTCTGCGTAGTCCGGTTGATACTCCTGCGAACACTGCCTGTACAGACAGTGAGTTTTTGTGTGTATAACCGTTTTTTTTTCATCCCGCCATGAAGGCAACCATGCTCCATCTTCGGCAAAAGTGCATGCTAGTGTAACGTGTCATCCATACCAACGGCCAAACTGGCCTTCTCTTCCGAAAGTTTGTGATG
>JADBJO010005486.1:132361-134861 GCA_016801955.1 Conus betulinus
AGACGAACCCCAAAAACGCCTTGGCACCGGAACAAAGCATTCAACAGCACGTACAGGGAACGTCCACTCCGCAGTGAATTGATGCTACTTTCAGGTTGCTGCTTTTTAAGGCTTGCTCATGGATTATGAATAAACCACAAAAGATGAACAGGCATTTGGGTACATTTTGGGTACAAAAGTAGTTCTATTCTGATTTTTGTTTATTACATGATCTTTAGTTTTAAGTTTAATACACTTACGGTTCAAATTCAGTATGAACTACTTGTCGTGTTACAACTGCTAAAGGGAAACAGGGTTACGTTCACACAAAAAAAGGTGGAGGAGGTGTGTGTGTGTGTGTGTGTGTGTGTGTGTGTGTGTGTGTGTGTGTGTGTGTGTGTGTGTTGTTGGGGGGGGGGGGGGGCATATCAACGATTTTCACTCTTCGACACATGTGAAATCAATAAAACCAAGGAACTGGAACAGATTCTGGTGACAGAATTCAGCAAAACTGTCCAAAGCAATGCTGATCATTTTGGAAGTCGTTCTGGTAAGCATTTCATTGGAACTATTGCACACAGCGACTGTTTAAAAGATGAAATAGAACAAAAATAGACATGTAAACAACAACAATAGCAAACATCTCACTTCTGAACGTGATCAGACTATGGTTTATGTTCGTTGTTACTCCGCCAAGAGGAATATCTTTTCACCATGTTTGTTTCTTTGCTTGCCTGTCAGCAGACTCATGCAAACACTACTGACCCGTTTCTTTTTGTTCGTTTGTTTATTTATCTGCCTGTACGCAACTCTGGCAGAAACTATGGACCTTTTTTCGTTTAAAAAAAACACTTGGTGGGAATACACCACCCAGGGACGACTCACACACACACACACACACACACACACACACACACACACACACACACACACACACACACACACACAGAGTCACTCGGGCGGAAATTAAGAAAAGAAACGCCTGCACCCATTCACACCTCAGTGACGCGGCAGAAAGGTGGAAACAGGTGTGTGTACCACAGCACGCACGTTTCCGCGAATTCGAGGATTTGAGAAGAAATATAAAGATGTTGAATCCCCCGTCCCCCCCCCCCCCCCCCCCCCCCCCCCCCAAAAAAAAAAAGGAAAATTCTGGAAAAAGTATCGAAAGGGAAAGGGGGATTGGGATCGAGGGAAGGATGGGGATGGGGGTGGGGGGTGGGGGTGGATGGCAATGGATATCACTGGGTTGCAGTCGACACTGACGTCACAGTAAATTCCACGTGACAGTAGATGGGCGCCATTTTGTCTATCGGTTGAAGGCAACATGTCATACTCTTCTGACTTTATACGCCAGTAAAGCACTGCCAAAGTTACAGTGATCCACACACACACAAAAAAAAAAAAACAACGACAAAAACAACAACGGTGTGAACAAACAGCCCTTTGCTTGTGGCTGAACCAAAATGGTGGCAACACACCACTCGCAAAAATGAAAAGAAAGTTTCAAAAATGTTCCAGGGGTGGGAAGGAGGGGGTGGTTTGACGGGGGGAGGGGAAAATGGTTTATGCACTAGCAGACTTTTCAGAACCTTCGCTTTCTCCTCGTGAAAAAGTCCTGATGTCGAAACGGATGAAAATATATGAACAGCATCACTGACAAACCATCAATGCTGACTTTGCAGATTGAGCCCCACCATCCTTCACACCACCAGAATCAGGTCTTCAAGATTCGCCCGGAGAACGAAGACGGAGACCTCTGATGACTTGAGTTCTTTCCCTTGCCTCTCGTCCACCAAACCAGCGTCTTCAGCGAATGATACCAGGTCCACCAAACTGCCAGCTTGAGGTCCCCCCACAACAGAGCTGAAAGGAAAACAGCCCAAGCAGTTCCAGGAAGGCACTAGATCCCACCTGCAGTGTTTCTCCGTAATCCCAGAGAGGAAAAGGGACAGTGCTAACTTCCTTGAGTGCAACACCCAAGTTCAACCAGGATAAAAGGCTTCACAGTCGGCTGAGAACAAAAAAAAAAAAAAAAAAAAAAAAAGAACAGACTGAAGAATTGTTTCCACGTCTTAAACTGCATACAGCACGTTCAGCAAGAGTCGGAGATTAAAAAAAAAAAAAAAAACTATTTATTTTTCAGAATCAGACAGTAAAAAAAAAAAAAAAAAACCCTACTCAATTCTTAATGAGTCAGAGATCAAAACGAACTATTCAATTTTTCAGAATCAGAGAGTAAAAAGAAGTACTCAATTCTTAAAGAGTCAGAGATTAAAAAAGAATTATTATTTTTTTGCGAGTTTACGAGTTAGAGTTTAAAAAGAACTGTACAATCCTTGTTAAGTACAGTGTTCTCTATTGATGACAACAGAAACACAACGACTTTTCGCTTTTTTTTTTTCTTTTTGTTTTTGTTTTTCGATGTTTTTAGCTTTCCAGTGTTAGAACTAGCAGCAGACTGAGCAGCAACTGTCAGACAGACCTGCCCGGAAGAAAAAGGAGGAACAATAACAGAAAA
>JADBJO010005486.1:144861-149861 GCA_016801955.1 Conus betulinus
TTAAATCTGTCTAAAGGTAAACATTTAAACATTCTGTTACCACGGATCAATCTGGAAAGAAGACGAAAGTATGTTAAACAATGCAACTTAATGATCTCTTGACCGCCATCATCTCTCTCTCTCTCTCTCTCTCTCTGTCTCTCTCCTCTTCTCTCTCTCTCTCTCTCTCTCTCTCTCTCCTCTCTCTCTCTCTCCTCCTCCTCCTCTCCTCCTCCTCCTCCGCCTCTCCTTCTCCACCACCTCCTCTCTCCCCTGCCCCCACACATATAATCCACTAGGGCCTGCGTGCAAAAACATTCATAGAATGTGCACACACACACACCGCACAAAAACACTCACACACACACACACACACACACACACACACACACACAACACACACACACACACACACACATACACACATACACACACACACACACACACACACACACACACACACCACACACACTTACGGCCTTACTACCCAATGCACTAACTTCACCCAATGGTAAACTCCCTCGCTTCCATAGCTTCCATCATTCGGAGCGCGGAAACAGGGTCACCCCCATCCCCACTCTCATTCCCCTCTCCCGACGCCACCCTGTTTCTCTTTCCGTCCCCCCCCCCCCCCCGCCCCCCCCGCACCCCCCTATCTCTCCTTCTCTCGAGGACCTCACGCACTACAAGTGGTCTCAAGCGTAGAGGGAGCAGGAAATGAAAGGCGTGCTACTGGTTCTTTGAGTTCTGCAACCCCCCCCCCTCCCCCCCATCCCCTCCCAAGTCCCCCCCCCCCCCCCCCTTCATCAACACATACACACAACATCTCTTGGCAGTGCCAGACTTTGTTCCGTCACTGTCTGACTCAGACTTGAAATCTTTCGAGAATCCTCCACCAGAGTACACTGAGACAGCAAGATTATCATCTTTAAAGCCATTCTTTGCAGTTGTGATAACGAAAGGGGATTTGTGTGTGTGCCCAGACCAGGTCACTCACCCACCACCATTCGCTCAGTTTCGCAGCACACGCCACTGAATGGAAGACACTGACTGTCAGCCAGTGTGTATTGGCTCTGTCTGTCTGTCTGTCTGCCTGTCTGTCTGTCTGCCTCTCCTCATATGCATGTACACACCATGCACATACAGATTGAAAACTCATTATTGATCAATGCATTTTTACAATGTATAGTGTATTTGGGCTTAAAAATCTTTTTTTTTTATGAGCGGGAGGTGGGGAGTGGGGGAGGGGTGGGGGTATCCCTGCTCTCAGAAATTGCTCATAGCTGGTTAATAAGACGGTTGTGATTGTGATCAGATTCTGTTTCTACAAAGCTGTGCGAATTTACCTGAACGCATCATTCAAGTCCTTTGACAGAAGTGTATATACCCTGGAGAAAGAATCTGGGCTTTGTTTACTCTGTTTTGTCGTTTTCCATGTAAGACATGGTTTTATCTCGGATCAACAAAGCTACACAGGCGCCACTGCGCTATTTTGAATGTCTTGTCTGTTTTTGCCCAGTTTACAGTTTCTCTCTCTCTCTCTCTCCTCTCTCTCTCTCTCTCTCCTCTCTCTCTCTCTCTCTCTCCCTCACTTGCTGTGTGTGTGTGTGTGCGTGTGTGTGTGTGTGTGTGTGTGTGTGTGTGTGTGTGTGTGTGTGTGTGTGTGTGTGTGTGTGTGTGAGTGTGTGTGTATGTGTGTGTACGTGCGTACGTGTGTGTGTGTGTGTGTGTGTGTGTGTGTGTGTGTGTGTGTGTGTGTGTGTGTGTGTGTGTGTGTGAGAGAGAGAGAGAGAGAGAGAGAGAGAGAGAGAGAGAGAGAGAGAGAGAGTCCATGAGTGCATAACAGCACTGAACATGGGTAATATGCAAGTTACGCACATAGTGAGACAGATCATGATTTATGGTTGAGCCAAACTTGAGATGGCATATTTTGGAATCCGGATACGTAGACTATCATTACAGTGTGTCGGCATTGCTTGCATAAGGTTTGATCTGGTGTAACCTCAGAGCTGTTTTTTTTTTGTTTGTTTGTTTGTTTTTTGCTTTTGTTTGTGTACTTAAACATTCCCTGTTGCCCACTGAAACGCTGTGATTAAGCACACACAAATGACAGACCGTAGGGTTACAGCGGCAGATCCTTGTTGAGTTATCTGTCAAGGTACCCCGGCAACCTCTTTGTCATCGGATTACTATGCTGACTTGACAGTCTAGAGAACAGATGAAAAACATTTTCCAACGTGGTTTGCGAATCTCTGTGAAGCCATGATACTGACAGCTTAATGCATGCTATAATGGACCATTGCGCAGTTTCGGAGTCACCATGCGTCAATCATTAGTGACACGACTGCTACGTTCGCTCTAACTGGATCATCACCGTCACGCTTTCGATCGCCCTCGCCAGAAAGTTGAACATGTTCAACTCCCTTCGACAGAGCGAGCGGAAGGAGGATCGGAATCTGACTACCAATGAGAAGATGTTACCATTTTTGGAGAATATGTTACTATTTTTGGTGCATAGTTTAAAAAAAAAAGAAAAAAACCTTTATGTGTCTCTGCACCCAAAATAGCTCCTTTCTCTGACTGATAGGGCAAAACCGTCGAGGTGTCTGCTCTGTCTCTGTGAGTTCGAACTTTTGTTCAACGTTCAGCCAAGATACTGGAACATGAGAAGGTCATCATCCAATCAGAGTGAGGATTACGTCGCGTCACTCATCAGAGAGAAACATGGCGACTGGCGATTGCGAAACTGTGTGGAATTGGTCCAAGATGTAACTGGCGGTCAAGCGACGTGATAACGTGCCTTAAAACACGGATGAGAACGAAGGTTTTGCAGGTCCAAGAATCACGTGGAGAAGAAACTGGTGAGATAGTTTATCCAGGCAGGCAGGCAGCGCGATGAGCAAGAATGATTCATCGGTGAAGACGCTGTGTACAGTAAACCGATACAACTTGACAAAGATCCCCCCCCCCCCCCACCCCCACCTCTTCTTCCATTTCCACCACCTCTCGCTTTTTGGGAACGTATAGTATGACCACATACTGGGCTGCATTTACTTTGTTTACTTCACCTGTTGTTTATTCTTTGCCGTTCATATAATATCTTTAACGTGTAAACAGACGTACTAGAAGCTCTCTCTCTCTCTCTCTCTCTCTCTCTCTCTCTCTCTACTCTACTCTTCCCCTCTCTCTCTTCTCTCCATCCTCTCTTTTTTGCCTTTTTTCTCTCTCTCTCTCTCTTTCTCTCTCTGTCTCTCTCTGTCTCTCTGTCTATCTGCCTACCTGCCTGCCCTGTCTGTCTGTCTGCATCTCTCTCTCTCCTTCTCTCTCTTGCCTTTCCCTCCCGTCCCTTCATCCTCCTTCTCCCCTCCCTCCTCTCAGGCCACATTTCTCGTCTGTTGCTCCCATGTCTGCCGTCCATGGCTATCGCGTGATGTGGGAGGATAGGCTTCCTAACGTTATCCAAGCGTGGCAGAATTGCTCAAACTGAACATGAACGCAGTGCATGCTTGTGGAACAAACAAGATTCCTTGGCTGTATCTTATCACGGCCATCCTCCACCCCCCACCCATCTCTCTCTCTCTCTCTCCTCTCTCTCTGCTCTCTCTCTCTCTCTCTCTCTTGCTCTCTGTTTCTCTCTTCTGACAAGAATGTATCTGTTTATGGTACCAAATACTGGAAATATATTAGTCTGTTATATGGGAATAAATCATCATCATCATCTCTTTCTCCCTCCCTTCTACCCCATCTCTCTCTCATCTCTCTCTCTCCTCTCTCCCCTTCTATCTCACTTCTGTATTCTCTCTTCTGACAAGAATGTATCTGTTTATGGTACCTCTACTATATTGATCCTCTCTCTCCTCTGATATGCTCTGTTCTCTCTCCTCTCTCTCATCTCTCTCTCTCTCTCTCTCTCTTCTCTCTCTCTCTCTCTCTCACCCCCCCCCCCCCCCCCAGGCCCTCTCGCTGCCCCCTCTCTCCCATTCTCTCTTTTATCTATCATATCTCAAATCTGGCAGACCTGTTCCTGATTACGTCCACTAGCGCATGACCCAGACTGGCTCTTAGCAGACGTTTCATCAACAACAGCTCTCCTCTTCATGGCGAGACCAAACGATATTCACTCTCTATCCACCCCCTCCCCTCCCCCTCCCCTTCACCCCCTCCCCGGTCTCCTCGTCCACCATCTTCCTTCCTTTCATATTCGTTCCCTCCTCTGCCCCTCCTTACTCCCTGCACTTCTGTTGATCCCTCCGTCCTCGGACCCCGTTCTCCAGATGCTTTGGAATCGCGCAGGGTTTCCTGAAAGCAGGGGTCCCAGCAGATCGGAAAGATATTCGCAGAGTTCTGTCAGCGCCATCAGATAACCGCGAATCCATTCCACGCCTCTTCTCTAACGCCCTCACTGCTCCCTGTCCCATCCACCCCCTCCTCTCTCTCTCTCTCTCTCTCTCTCTCCTCTCTCACACTCTCACACACCTCAAACACACACACACACACACACAAGCCCTCCTTTCTTCACACCCCCTTTCTCCTCCTCTTTCTCAGAGAATGACATGCCCTATCTGAAGATAGAAATGTATTACCAGAGTTCTGTCCGTTTTTATACACGAATAAAAAATAGCGCACGATAAAGAGACCACGTTTAGCCGCTGGCCATAAATTTAGCCGACTAGGAACAGGAAAAACGATGCAAGCTTGTATCTAAACCAATGTAGAACACACAGACACACACCACACACACACACACACACACACACAACACACACACACAAGAGAGAGAGAGAGAGAGAGAGAGAGAGAGAGGAGAGAGAGAGAGGAGAGAGGAGAGAGAGAGAGGAGAGAGAGAGAGAGAGAGAGAGAGAACAAAACAAAAAAAAAAAAAACAAGCGAACAGTAGTCATAGTTTTAGGGGCCCTATGCTCAAAACTCTCCTAGATAGGCCTAATTTTCCCTTAAAGAGAGTTTCTCTCCGCCCGATGTGAAGGCCGAATTAGTTGAAATACGCCAACTGCATGTGTATT
>JADBJO010005486.1:159861-160945 GCA_016801955.1 Conus betulinus
GGGTGGGGGGGGGGGGTGTGGGGGGGGGGGGGTGGGGGGGGGGGGGGGGGGGGGGGGGGGGGGGGTGGGGGGGGGGGGGGGGGGGTGGGGGGGGGGGTGGGGGGGGGGTGGGGGGGGGGGGGAGGGGGGGGGAGGTGTTGTTTGGAAGAAGAACATAGTAAGTGGAAGAGGACAGGAATAAAGAGTGGGGCCGCTAGGGGACTACTCAGTTACCCCACCCGACCTCCCTGCTGCCGTTACCCCCCATTGTGCACGCCTCTCACCTTCCCTACAAAATCAACTACCTTCCCCCATCATCCCGTCTCTCTCGTGTGTGTGTCGTTGTGTGTGTGTGTGTTGTGCGTGCTGTGGGGGCTGTGTGTTGTGTATGTTTTGTGTGTGTGTTGTGTGTGTGTTAGAAGAGACGAGAGAGTCACAGAGAGAGCATAGAGAGAGTAGTGTGTGTGTGTGTTTGTGTGTGTGGTGTGTGGTGTGTGTGTGTGTGTGTGTGTGTGTGTGTGTGTGTGTGTGTGTGCATTGTGTGGTGTATGTGGTGGTGTGGTTTAATCGCGGAGTGTGGCGGGCTGCGTGCCTCTGTTTGTTGTTGGCTGTTTCGGTCGCGTGCGTAGCGTGCGTGTCGTGCTGTGTATGCGTGTGTGTGTCACTTTTGTAAAAAAAATGTGTGGGAACGAACAGAGTAGCGAGAGAGAGATGATGAGAGAGAGAGAGAAGACAGAGCATTCTTTATCTTACGAGGATATAGGTGCTGTCACTGACATTCTTTTTTCCAGTGCCCGGCTACTCGCCCTGAGTGACGTGACGTACAGCATGCAGTGGGATTCATTCAATAGGGGTGGTCTGGGGGAAACATATGTAAATGTACTACAACGTACAAGATTAGCATGTATGAAAAACAGACACTTAAAATGAATAAGACAAAGTACGTATACATATTTTGAAACAAAAGCGAGAGAGACGGGATTGTAGGGAGAAGGGGGTACGCATGAAATATAATAAATTTGAGCTGAAATGTCCTGAAAACGTACAATATTCGCATGTATTAGGAAGTCATCTAGTAAAGATGGATATGACAAGCCTGTACGGC
>JADBJO010005487.1:0-2500 GCA_016801955.1 Conus betulinus
TGTAACGGGATTATGCGAGTAGTTTGGCTGAGGTGTGGGTGTGTGAGGTCGAGAAGGCAGAGCCTACAGGGGTGGCTGGTGTTTGGGGAAAACGCTGGCCTCGAAGGAGAACAGGAATAGTAGGGAAGGGGAGACAATCCCCAGGGCAGTCTGAAGTGTGGGTCCAGGAGACGGGGAGGATAATGGAAGTGAAGGGGGGGAGGAGAGAGAGAGAGAGGGAGAGAGAGGAGAGAGAGAGAGGAGAGAGAGAGAGACGAGAGAGAGAGAGGAGAGAGCGAGGAGAGAGGGAAGGAGAGGAGAAAGAGGAAGAGGAGGGAAGGGGGGAAAGGGAGGGAGGAGGAGGGCGGGGGGGGGGAGGTAAGCAAGGGGGAGGGTGCAGTGTGGTGGTGGGTGGGTGGGGGGGGGGGCGAGGGGGGGGGGCCAAAGTAGTGATGAGGTAAGATCAAGTATTGGAGGTTGCAGCGATACCGTGAGAAGTGTTTTTGTCTGTATAACAATATAATCTAGTGTCTAGATATATATCTATAGGACCTAGTCCATATCTTATATATTAGCATATATAGATAATTATATATCTATATATATATATATATATATATAAAACTAGCATTATGCAAATCATTAACAGTCATTTAATAAAGAAAGATACAAAAATATCAAATCAGGAGTTGGAGTAAATATTATTTGGAAACTCAAAAAATAAAATATAGACTACAACATATCCTGGAAAAGTATTTAAAAAGAGATCGCATATCTATTAATAACATTTCAAAAAGATGTCTTCTGTCTGTCTAGAAAAGAAATAGTTATGATTATTATGCAAACCACACATTTAGAAACCCAGGATTAAGACAAGAATTGGAGTTAAAAATGAGGACACAAATTGGATAAGTTCCCTTCAGTGAACAGAAAAAAAAAAAAAAACATATGAAAAAACTCTGCACGTGATGGCAGACAAGCGAACACCTATAAAAACCACGAACAGCAACTGACCCCCCACCCTCCCCCCCCCCCAATATCATGACGACTGCACCAGCAAGAAATAGCGCCTGGTCGATTTTATGATTATATTTTCATCACAATTTTTACACAGATGCCGCCATCCCCACTTCGGGTTAGCACTTTTTGTTTGTTTAAATTGTTGTTGGTTAGCAATCCAGTATTACACTATAGTATATATCTATATATATAGAGAGGTATGAGAGAGGGATGACGAGATGAGAGAGAGGAGACGAAGAGGAGACTGAGAGGATTTCCCTCGGAGGAGAGTGAAGAAGACGAGCGAGAGAGAGAGGACGAAGAGACGAGATCAACCGCCGCGCGCACTATGAAAGAGGATGGTAATCGCTACAAAAAATCGAATCTGGTTGCAAAGGATATGACAGTACTTCGTGGGTTCTAATCTTCTCTTCAGCAATTGGAATTGATCTCCCCATTGCAACAGTTCGTGAGGCAAGCAAACAAGCCAGGTAAATAAGAAAAACTAAATAGAAAGTCGCAGACCTACTAAACACGACCCGTCCGACAGAAAAAATGACTTCCGTAATGACATGACATGACTAGCTTGGTTAAAACTCTGCGTTGTTGCCCCTTTAAAACCAGTGGAAGAGTTCATGAAGGGAGGTTGGGAGAGAGGGTCAGGCACCCACCCCCCCTAGGGGGGGGGTGTGGCTCGGTGGGTTGTTGTCCCCCACACCACGCACACCATGCTGATGACGGGGGGAGAAGAGAGGTTGGAGGGTAGGGCTTGCCCCCCCCGTGCAAGAGGAGTGGTGGGGAAGTGTGGGGATCCCCACGAACCGAGAGGGTGGAGAGAAGGTGCGCAGGGAGGGGTTGGGGAGGGAGTAGGGATGGAGGGAGGCTGGAACAACAGGTAGTTCTTCTCCTCTTGTGCCCTGTGCCAGCCCCGTTGGGGGGGGGGGGGGGGAGGGGCGCGGGATCCAGGGGGGGGGGGGGGGGCCCATCGAGGCAGCACGAGACGAAGCCCACCCCCAAGGTGGGGATGGCAGGGTGGAGGCGAAGGGGGTTGGGGAGCGATGGGTAGATTGGGAAGGTGGGGGGCCCGCCCGTTTGAGCCATCCCTTCTCAGGGTGGCGTGGTACGGATCGCCAGGACGGCGGAGCCCAAGATGCGGCAAGCGCTCCCTCCCTTCCTCTAGTGGGGTCCTGGGTCTGATGGGTTGGGGGGAGGGTGGTGACGAGGGGTGAGATGGTATGCGTGCAAGGGAAGGTTGGGTGAGAGATTAGAGTGAGTAGATTGCAGGGTGAGGCTTTGCTGGGGCGGGTTTCGCGATTGGGTTAGAGTAGTCATATGATGGTGGGGCATGTGGGGTGGGCGGAGAGGAGAGGGGGTGGAAGAGAGTGGAAGGACCAAGGTTTGATACGGGCCGAGGAGGGGGGAGGGAAATTGGGGGGTGGGGGGAGTGGGGGGGGTGGGGGTGGCATGGGCGGATTCACACACATACTGACGCGCGCGCGCTGCGATGCACACACACAAACCA
>JADBJO010005487.1:15000-17500 GCA_016801955.1 Conus betulinus
TGTGTGTGTGTGTGTGTGTGTGTGTGTGTATGTGTGTCTGTATGTGTGTGTGTGCGTGCGTGCGTGCGTGCGTGGGTGCGAGCGTGTGTGTGTGTGTGTGTGTGTGTGTGTGTGTGTGTGTGGTGTGTGTGTGTGTGTGTGTGTGTTGTGTGTGTGTGTTTTCGTGTTTCTTTTTATGTGTTCATTTTATGTACTTATTTCAGTCATGTTTCGTATAAACATTGATGCTTTATATCACTTTGTGCTGCTGTTTCTATCGGTCCACACACACACACACAAACACAACACACACACACACACACACACACACACACACACACACACACACACACACACACACACACACACCCACACACACACACACACACACACACACACACACACACACACACACACACATCTATCTGGGAGAGAGAGAGAGAGAGAGAGAGAGAGAGAGAGGAGAGAGAGAGAGAGAGAGAGGAGAGAGAGAGAGAGAGAGAGGAGAGATTCCCTTGAAAACATTTCAGCTCAGGGACATGTTCAAGAACTACGAAATTTTGAAATCAGAGATCGTTGAAGGGTCCTAATCATTGAACAGCACAAAAACAGTGCGGAAATGTCGCTAAAATTAACAAGTCTTTGGGCCTCTGCAAGATATGGAACTAGAACTAAAGAGGAATAGCCTGTTCGCAGCATCAAGATGAAGTTTGCGACCTTCGGGCTTTAAACTATGGCTTGCCTGCGCATGCGCGTCTTCTATATGCTTCCATTCCTGGAAACTATATCCTGCAACTATTTAGTCACGATCACATCAAAACACACACACACACACACACACACACACACACACACACACACACACACACACACACACACAGAGTTCTCGCTTATGTTTATAACCGTGTAACTTCATGAATGGACCTAATAGCCAGCAGTGTGGGACTCAAGCTTCACCCCGACAAGACCAAGATCATGAAGGTGAAGACGAAGAGCGCAGAGAAGACCAGTGTGCGAGGCTCAGCTCTAGAGGGAGGTGGAACACTTCAAGTACCTCGGCAGCTACATCTCGGCCGACAGCAACATCGAGCAGGAAATCTCAACCAGGATAGGACTCGCAGCTCGGGCATTCAGCGGGTTGAAAACCATCTGGAAGTCAGCTGTCCTGCAAACCAAAACCAAGTTGAAGATCTACAGGTCCAACGTACGCTCAGTACTCCTATACGCCTCAGAGACATGGAGAACCAACAAGAAGACTGAGAGCAGGCTCAGAGGCTTCGAAGGAAGGTGTCTTCGCCGAATCCTGAAACTTCACTGGCAGCAGCATGTCACCAACAGCGAAGTGTCAAGGCGCACCGGCATAAACAACATTGTGGCCGAGGTGAAACAGCGGCGGTGGAGGTGGCTGGGGCACATCCTTCGGATGGGCAAGACCAGACTCCCTCATACTGCGCTGAGATGGGCACCCCCGGGGAGAGGGGAGCGAGGCAGACCACTCGGCACCTGGAGGAGGACAGTGGAGGAGGAGATGAGAGAGGCAGGCAAGACCTGGAGTGAACTGAGCTGGCTTGCCCAGGACAGAGAGGGCTGGAGGAAGCTTGTTGGCGCCTTATGTCTCGGGTGCGGGATGAAGAGGAGTAAGTAAGTAAGTAACTTAATGAATATTTTTGGAAGTGTGTAGAAGGTCACGATTTGCTGACATCAAAAGAAATTGTGGAATTCGACTTCGGCAGAATCAAAATGATACAGTGAAGATACACCAGTTTTAACAATAATGTAAGTCACACCAGTGAATGTTACGTGCTACTACTTAAGGGGGTCGGATTGTTACGGGTTTGGCAACAACCTTCTCTGTCCGCCCAGTAGTACAATCGTTGGTGTACACCAACTGAAGAATTGTTTCCATGTTAGCTATTTCGAAAGCGAAGGGAAAGTGGGGGTGGGGTGGGGGTGGAGGACGGAGGCGTGGAATCAATTACTTCGTCTGCCATCATCAACTGAGATTCAGCGCCCGTTTATTGGAGCACATTAGCTTCATAAGCAGATGTATATGTTTTGCTAGGAAAACCGCTTTACTAGTAACCCTTCAGTAAACGGTGTTAAGCTGTTATTCTTGAGGGTTACAGTTGTTTCCCTTGGCATAATAGCTGTCCCCCCCCCCCCCCCCCCCCCCACCCCCTACAAATCATAAGTGTTTTCCCTATTTTCCCAAAGGAACGTAGTTATTATGGATATCATCCCCAATGTATCACAACTGCTTTCGCTGTTTTCGCAGGGAAAACGGTTATCAACTCCTAGGAAAACAAGCGAACAGTTTCGATCCTCGGGATTTCAACAATATTGTCGATCCCCGTTCGCGCTTGTCATGGTAAAAAGCGATCATAGCTGTTATCTCTGTTAACGACCTTTTCCTGATTATACCTCGCAATAATACCTGATTTACTCAAAAACAACAACAATAACAACAGCAGCAGCAGCAGCAACAACAACAACAAAACAACAATACAGTTAATATCCCCCC
>JADBJO010005487.1:32500-35000 GCA_016801955.1 Conus betulinus
TAAATGTTTGATTAATTCATTTGATATTCCATCTGGGCCTACTGAAGTTCTTTATTTCCATTGGAAAAAATGACATCTTTCATTTCTTTTAAGGTGATTGGGGCATGATGAAAAAATGCTGTTATCTTCTATTGGATCATTGTATATTTCACTGGAAGATTCTTTCTCTCGAAAAACTCTATCCTTTTCTGACAAGCCCTCTTTGCAACTCGTCATTGCAAACATTTTCTGAGAAAGCTTCGGCCTTTTGTGAGTTAGAAGGAAATTCTTCATTTTTTATATGTACTGGATATTCTGGAAGGCATACTCCATTTTTCATATCCTTCACTTTTTTCCAAAACCTTCTGAAGATCTGCATGATCAGAAACTTCGTTTTTTTACAAAAATTTGACCAATACTGCCGTTTGGCCTGTTCGTTTACTCTATTGCTATGTATTTTTGCCTTCTTCATATTTTTTTGTGTTTTTCTTCTTTCTTTTTTTTCTCTTTGAGATATTCATTAAAGGCTTCTTTCTTCAATTGTTTAGCCTCTGCGCAAGCATCGTTCCACCAAACATTTCCTGAATATTTATTCTCTTTCATTTGATTGCACTTCGGTATTGAAGAATCAGCAGCGTACAAAATTATCTCAGTGAATTTTGCATAAATACTATCTATATATATCCGACTGAAGTTCTTCAATGTTATGCTTTGACAACAATCTTTCAAATTTGTCCCAATCTGCATTTCTGTAATTATATTTGGGAATTTTATCATTTACTGAATCCTGACTTACTGGTTTGTCATTTAAATTGATAAAAACGGGAAGATGGTCACTACCCAATGTATCCTTGACAGTATCCCATTCACAGTTGCATGCAATAGCTGGTGATATAAGTGACAAATCGATGGCAGACGGCTTATGTTTCAATATATCTGGAATTCTAGTTACACTCCCATTATTGAGTAGATATAAATCAGAATCTATAACATTTTCGACGAAACGGTTATTGATAGACCTGCCAACAGTGCATTCCTTGTCCCAAAAGGGAGAATGAGCATTAAAATCACCCACTATCAACCATTTCTTTCTCTTTCTGATCCTGAATCGAGCGTAGCCACTCCGTGTTCTGTTCGTCTGGACCAGTTGGCAGATACACAGAAACTATATTCAAAATCAGCGATTCATTAAATTTTACTCTGACTGCACAGGCATTAATGTTTCTAGTATCTGTTGGAAAGGGTGGTACAATTTGCCTGTACTCCAGAACATCTCTGATATAAATAGCTGTGTTGATTTTTCCTTTTTCATCCTCAGATTGTAGATTGAGGATAAAAGTAGCCCTTAAGGATTGGGAGTTTCTTAGTGAATACATTTAGAGATTGTAAAGCTAAAACATGATACTTATTTGATGAAAGATGCTGCACAAGATTGTCTAGATTTGTGGAAATTGATCTACAATTCCAGTGCATTATTTGAATATTAGATTGCCTTTCCATTTTCTTCGGCATTTTTTCCCCTCCTGATTAACGCTGTGTTGTCTCAAACAGCCTTGCGATTAAGAATGAACTCAATGAGGTAAATAAGAAATAGCTAACAATACCAGCAACAACAACAACAAAAGATAGTTGTGATAAGATAATATAAAAACAACAAAAATGTACAATTTCACAAAAAGTTGACAACAGACTATAGATCTATATAGAGTGCTTTGACAAAGAAAAACAAGAAATATGTTTTTCTTTGTCAAAGCACTTTATATAGATCTATAAGAGAGAGAGAGAGAGAGAGAGAGAGAGAGAGAGTGTGTGTGTGTGTGTGTGTGTGTGTGTGTGTGTGTGTGTGTGTGTGTGTGTGTGTGTGTGTGTGTGTGTGTGCGAGCGCTTGTGTGTGTGCGTGGTATGTGTGTGTGCGCGCAAACGCTTGTGTGTGTGTGCGTGTGTGTGTGTATGTGTGTGTGTGTGTGTGTGTGTGTGTGTGTGTGTGTGTGTGTGTGTGTGTGTGTGTGTGTGTCTGTGTGTGTGCGTGCGTGCGTGTGTGTGTGTGTGTGTGTGTGTGTGTGTTGTGTGTGTGTGTGTGTGTGTGTGAACTCTTTAACGTCCATCCTTTTTCGAAGCACTATCAACATGAATTACAAACTAGTGACTTCTTTACACTGCGCTTGCCATTCCTTAAAAAAGCACATGTCATTTATTTTCGAAGACAGTTGTTCTTGTCGTACCCTGGCTGAAAGACTCCAGGGATCATTCAAACAGCCGAAGTACTTGAACACTATGGTACAAATGCATCAGCTGGGGATGAGAACATTACGTGTGTGGCCGTTTCTGATTACCCCGCCACATGGGCAGCCACACTCCGACTTCGGGGGATTTTGGAGACTGATAATGTTATGCTAGGAGCTTGTCACAACTGAAGACAATCCCCGCATAACTATGCAGAGCATGACAACATGTTGATGTAGCCTTGGTGTTCTAGCCTATGTCAATTAGTCTGACACAGCATAACTTTGATGTAGCCTTG
>JADBJO010005487.1:37500-40000 GCA_016801955.1 Conus betulinus
ACACACACACACACACACACACACACACACACACACACACACACACACACGTACGTACACATTCAATATATTAGGGTCAAGAACTCTCCAGGCAATTCTGAAGTTTCGATCTTTCTGATTTTTTAACTGTCACTAATGGTATCGTGTGAATAAACTTTGCAGTCACGTAGTTTTTGTTTGTTTTGTTTGTTTTCTTTGTTTGTTTGTTTGATGTTGCTTTTTCTGCCTATTTCAACCAAAAGAGATTTGCCATACGGCAATAACTGGTGATTAACTCCACTGAGAAAACATCAATGATCGAAACAATGTTTTTTCTCCCAGAAATCATGCATTTGTCATAAATCTGGCTGATCCACCACAGCGTTTTTACTGCCTTGAAAACAGACATCAAGCAAGCGTTTTCAGGGATTAATAAATCTAGCTGATTCACCAAATACTTTTTTTTTTTCTGTCTGCGTTGGAAAAAGAAATTCAGCGTTTTTATGGACTAGTGTATTCGGCTGATCAATCAAATATCTTTTTGTCTGCCTTGGAAAAGGAAATTAAGAATTTTTGCTATGGAATGACAAGCATAGTAAAACGAAGAAATCAGTAGTGTGTCATTCATGTAGACAGTGCTTCGGAAATGTTGGATGTTCAGAGTTATACCCCGTCAATGAACATAAGATCGGTAAAAGATTATGACTCGACATTTTGGAAAACAGAACTGAAAAAAATGTCCATTCCTCTTGATGATCTAATGATGTTTTAGACCAGATGATTCCAAAGTGGCAATGTGGCAGAGTAATTGAATGTGACATTTTGTCTCCAAAAACAACAACAGCAACAACAATAACAACGACAACCACAACAACACAACGGCAAGAAGCAATAAATGTTTCCAGTGAAATGTTTCCCAGCAAACGCAAGCGAATTCTTGTCTGAATGCTTGCTTATCACCCATTTTTTTTTTTCCCAGTGTTCTTTCTTCCTACTTTCATTCTTATGGTCAATTTTCAATGCGGTCCACACATTGTGTATTGTGATATAAGCTGAACATGTGGTACAGGCTTTGGCTGGTTGTACTCACCATTCTTCTTGATGTCACAGCAGCATATTGTGAATAAAGTAAATCACGCTGAGTGCACCAGTGATTCCCCAATAAGACAAAACAACCACCCAAACAGACAAACATTAAAAAACATTTTAATGTGACAAGAACGGCAAACTATATCAGCAGATACCGTAGCAGAATCGACGTCTATGGCAGAACAAAACAAAACAAAAAATGGGGGGGGGGGGGGGGGGGGGGGGGGGGGGGGGGGGGGGGGGGATAAAAAAAACAGTCAAAGAGAGTGACAGAAAAGAGGCAATTACAACACAGAGCTACTGGCGGCATACAGTTCAAACTGAATTTCCCCGCCACCATTCCCTCCCCCCCCCCCCCCCCCCCCCCCCCCCGCGCCTCCCCCCCCCCCCCCCCCCCACCCTGCGCCTCTTCCCCTCATCTCCTGTATTTCCTTCGGGGGCAGCGTTTTAGGTGGTAATATTGGAAAAGACACCCCTCTCAAAAAACAAAATCAATCAAACAACAAACAAACAAACCAGCAACAAAAAACTAACCCCCCGCCCCCTCCAACAAGCTCAATGACATATATCAACAACAACATAAAAAAAAGGGGGGGGGGGGGCTGCAGGGGGGGGGGAGGGTTGCAGTGGGGGAAAGTGAAGGGGTGGGGTGGGGGATAGCGTGAATTCTCAATATATATCTGCTTCAAAAAAAAAAAAAAAAAAACACCAGTAACATGAATCTTAGTGGATCAAGAGTAAGATCTTCCGCTGTGAGAACTTTTTTTTTTTCAGTGTGCCAAAGCATTGTGAGGGATTACAATTGCTTTCAGAATGAAACGAATTTTTGCAGTCACACAGCGCATAATTATGAGGTCATAGCAGTTCAGATGATGTAGTGCATAACTAACAAGGGAAATAATACAACCAGATTGTTTTTTGTCCAGTCGGGTTCCCTCCCCATCCGCCGCCCCAGGGAAGAAATAACTCCTACGGAAGATCGTGTCAGTCGACATTCTCTGTTGTCCAGACAGGTATCAGCCGATCTGTTTCTGTGTCAAATTATTAAGGCTTCAGTCAACATTTTGTTTTTCGCATTGCAGAAGAACAAACGAATGAACATTATGCTTAAACACAAACATTGCTAGAGAGATACTAGAAACGTCCTTGAGGGAATTTTGATTTCCCAAAATTCTTCTGATTAAAAGAAAATGCGCATTCAGATGAAGTTTGGACTGTGTTCTATTGTTTGAAGCTTTCATCCACGAATCGAATTTCCATACAGTCCTTGAACACCAGAGTCACAGTCGGAAAACTAAACCGCAGTTTGTGATGGGAAAAGTCAGAAATTTGAACATTATTACATTAATGCCAACACATTGTTTCACTTAACGACAACGATCACCATCCAACAGTACTGTTTAATTGTCCAAAAATACTGGTTGCACGAGTT
>JADBJO010005487.1:52500-55000 GCA_016801955.1 Conus betulinus
TGTTGTTGTTGTTGTTGTTTTGTTGATTTATAGTCTGTTCACACTTGGTGATATTAGATGTGTGTGTGTGTGTGTGTGTGTGTGTGTGTGTGTGTGTGTGTGTACGCTTGCATGTGTGCGTGCGTGCGTGCATGCGCGCGTGTGTACGTGTATATGTGTGTGTGCGTGTGCGTGTGTGTGTGTGCGTGCGCGCGCGCGTGTGTGTGATTTTCATGGGAATTATGGGAAGGAAAGAAAGAAGGAATACCGAAAAGACGGAAGAAAACGAATGAAGGAGGGAAGGAAAGAAGAAAAGACAGAAAGAAGAAATGACGATGAAAGGCGCCAAAATGACCGTCAAGCTCGCCTGCCTGCCGATAACAGCACTGCAGACGACGTAGGACTTGGGGGGACGGGAGCAGAACGGAGGGTTTGTAAGCTGGGATGGGGGAGAAGGGTGTGGACAGAGGAGACGATACTGGGGGTGGGGGGGTGGGGGGGGGAGGGAATGCCTCGTGCTCTGGTGGACTGTCGGCGATTCCCCCCTTGGGGAATTTTGATATTACTGAGGGATGGAAATCTAGAGTCTGCGGGCTGCTGGTTTTTATGCTGAAGGTCTGATAACTTATTAGAAAGTGTACGCTTCACTTCAAAGGTCCTTCGTGTATAGGTGGTTATGGTGAATGGTCAGACACACACAGCCCATTTTTCTTTTCTTTTTTTTTGTTCATAAACCATGCATCCCTAAGAGGCTTTACATAAATGTGTTAGACATTCAGGTTGAAAGATCTTATCTGCTCTTTACGTGACCCGAGGTCTTGTATTTCTGATAGTGATGTTCACATCTTCTCTTCTCTTCCACAGACCTGACATCTTATATTTCTTATACCGATGTTGACATCTCACTTGCTCCTTTGCTGATCTGACATGCTATATTTCAATTTTCATGTTTGAATCTCGTTTGCTCCTTTACCAATATGACTTTTTCATATTTCTGATAATGGTGTTCGTATTTCATTGATTCTATTACTAGCCTGATATCTTGTGTTCCGGACATTGATGTTGGCAGTTTTTTTCTTCACTGACCCGATATCTCATATTTTGGATAATAATGTTTACATCTTATTAGTTCGTTCACTGGCTGACATCTTATATATCTGATACTAATACTTACATCTTGATTCTTCTTCTTCGACAGACGTCTCTTATCTAAGATATTTCTGATTGCATCTCTTTTGCTCTTTCACCAGCCTGAAGTCTGATCTTTCGACATTGATGTTGACATCTTATTTGCTCTCTTATTGATCTGGCCTGTTGTATTTCTGATGTCGATGTTTGCATCTTATTTGTCGTTCTTTTTTTAGTAACCTGCTGTCTTATATTTCTGACCTTCATGTTTACATGTTATTCATTCTTTGACAGATCTGTGTATTTTATATTTCGCATGCTGACATTTGCATCCTATTTGTTCTTTTCTGACCTGACATATTGTATTTCTGGTGCTTATGTAATGTCGCAGCTAACAACCAGCCAAAACAAAAAACCCTCATACGAAAATTCAACTGTGACTCCCGTACTCCCGTAAAACTTTTTGTGGACAAAACGTGATTTTTTACACTATGGTTAAGTGATAAACTGAAGGGAAAATTGTAATTTTGTCACAGAAATACTTTTCACATTTTTTCTACTTTGACTCCATTTCATTGGCTTGAAGGTCGTCAAAAGCAGAAAAAAATAAATCAATTTAAAAAAACTTACAACATATGCTGTTATTTACAATTTTTGAGTAATGTACGTTTTTGTTTTTTTTTTTTTTTTTAAATTAAGATAAAACTGAAAAAGTCCAAGGTTTTCACGAAGCTGGAAACGTTTACTGCAGTCTTCTGTTTCAGTTTCTTCATTTCATGAGCAGGTGTGCGGTGGAGCCCTGAAGCGCCATCTGCCTGGCGAGGCGAGGGGAGGCAATAAGCCGGGAAGTAATAAGTAAGGGAGGCAAGAAGTAAGAAGCGAGGCGGGAGGTAATCATTGAGGTAGGTCTTTTTCAAAGTGTCGTGTCTACAGCCCTCCACACGTCACGTCTGCGTCCAATCTAGCTCAGTGGTAGAGAGCTGTGAGTTGACAGTCAGGTGTTGTGAGGTCGAATCCCTCAGCGGCCCATCCCCCACCCCCCCAAAAAAAATTATCATCGTTGCGTTGTGCATGCCTTAATATTTTGTCTTTCTGGTGCTACGTGGTATGGCGCCGTGGCCCAGTGGTTCGTGTAGCATATACCTGGCTGGGAGGTCATGGGTTCGATTCTTATCAGAGCCAAGTGTATTTGTGGGATTTGTCGACCCTTGACTGACTCCTTCTCCCCCGAAGTTGAGTTCGTTACGGGCTCAGCTGGGAAGACTTGAATCACGCAGTGCAGTTTCACCTATTCAGTGAGTGGGTTTCTGAGAGTGTGGACCACATTTTCGGACCAGAGCCGTAGGTGTCTGCATCTCTCGGGCCTGGTTAACGCTGGGATGCCCTACAAAAG